>JAODAL010023746.1:0-62024 GCA_025379985.1 Phyllomedusa bahiana
CCCCCCCCCCTTTTTTTGCCGAAATTCCCCAATACAACCAAATTTTCGGAAATTCGCCCATCTCTAGATATATAGGTCTTTGTCGCTCAGATTCTGATTGGCTGCTTCTGCCGACCATGAAAGGCTTAACTTTTTGATTACTGTATTTTTCCCGCAGTCTCTTATTGCAATTCCCTATCTCCGCGTCTCGGCGATAAACGCGTTGTTCGGGATTTCTCAGCTTTATTTTTTGAGAAGGTTTTGAGCACTTTATCTGATAATGATTTACACTTAATAAAAATGATTTTTGTATTCATACTCCATGCCGCACGGCGCTGAGAGCCGAGATTGCATTGCGCCGATCTCTCCATAGACTACAATGGGACAAGTAGCTCGCGCTGTGATTGGCCGAGATAGCCAAGCCCCCGCTAGCTCAGCCAATCAGCTCTTTTCTGTATTTTTACTGTATTTTGAACTGTCCCGCCTTTGATTTGGATTGGTCCAAACTTCTCCATAGGATATAATGGGTCTTTGTCGCTCCTATTCTGATTGGTCAATACTCCTCCATAGGATATAATGGGTCTTTGTCGCTCCGATTCTGATTGGCTGGCTTCTGCCGACCAATGAGAAGAGCTTAAACAATTTGAATTACTGTATTTCCCGGCAAGTCTCTCTATTGCAATTCCTTATGTAGCGCTGGTCTCGGCGATAAACGCGTTGTTCGGGATTTCTCAGCTTTATTTTTTGAGAAGGTTTTATCTGATAATGTTTTACACTTAATAAAAATGATTTTTGTATTCATACTCCATGCCGCACGGCGCTGAGAGCCGAGATTGCATTGAGCCGATCTCTCCATAGACTACAATGGGACAAGTAGCTCGCGTTGTGATTGGCCGAGATAGCCAAGCCCCCGCTAGCTCAGCCAATCAGCTCTTTTCTGTATTTTTACTGTATTTTGAACTGTCCCGCCTTTGATTCGGATTGGTCAATAGCTCTCCATAGGTTTTAATGGTTCACTGTCGCTCCTCTTCTAATTGGCCGGTTTCTGGCGACCCATGAGAATAGCTTTCAGAATTTGAATTACTGTATTTCACTGTTATTTCCAATATCCTAATTCTTGATATAGTGCCGTTCTAGATGTTTGAAAACTGATTTTGTTTTAATTATTTTTTAGTTTAGAGGTTTGAGCTCTTTTCTGATACTGTTTTCCGCCTTTATAAAGGCGATTTTTGTGGAATCATACTCCATGCCGCACTGAGCTGAGCGCCGAGATTTCTGTTCCAATCTTCTATATGTTTCCTCGCATGTTCCGTTCTTGCTTCACTTCGCCTCCACCGGAGCATTTAGACCAGAATCAAGTAGGTCTGCTTGTCGGAGCTGCATTGCATTGCGCCTCGGAGTTTTCGAGCGCGCCGCGTCCCGCCCCGGAACGCCTACACCGCACCCACACCGCGCCCATTGCCCGCCCCTTCATGTGGGGCGCAGATGAAAGTGGCGAACGCTGCGCCTTACACTGCCTCCCTGCGTCCGACAGAGGGATTCGGGCCGGGAGGCGCAGTTTACTCCTAAAAACAGGCGTAAAGCCCGTTCATACATGTCGCCCAGAATCTCTATGCATTCCTATGGGAGGTTCCAATTCAGCCTTCTAGGAATGTATAGAGACAGACTTCATGTTAGCATCAAAAGTGTTTTTCAGCTGAAGCGAGCAGATCATGTGACCTAAAAGAGACTGTTGCATCAGCCAAAAGTCCTATGTGCAGCAGCTGGTAAGCAGAATTACAGGAACTACAGTGTACTTAACTCCTTAGCAACCACCCACCATCTTTTCACGTCGGCTGCTGCAGGTCGTTCGTCTGCAGCGACGTCTTTTGGCAAGCACCGGGGAGCAGGGAAAATCTCCACTCCCTGGTGCTTTAACCCTTTGATTGCCGCAGTTCGTCACCGCAGAGCAATCAAAGGGTTTCCCTGCTCTGTCAGGTGATCGGGACGCCTGGGGAACGGCTGCACGGTCAGCCCTGGGGACCTAGAGTAGCCCCAGGGCTGTCTATATAAGAAGCCAGCGATCAGGGCTGACTTTGAGATGCCCTGATCACTGCCTGTTTCAGACTGACATAGATTACAATGTATTAGCATTTATGAATATGCTAATATATTACTAAGTGTAAAAAAAAAAAAAAAAGTAACACAGTTATCCCTTCATGGGATTTAAAAAAAAAAAAAGTAAAAAACATAAAAAGTATAAACAAATAATAAAAATAAATAAATAATAAAATAAAAATAAACATTTAATAAAAAATAATTGTCCATACATTACACACACAAAAGAACCCTACACATATTAGGTATCCACACGACTGTAATAACCTGTAGAATTAATCTAAGTTATTAAGTGTGAAATGTGAATGGTGTAAAAAAAAATGAAAAAAAAAACAAAACAAAATTTGAAAAAAAAATTCATTGATTCATCTCACTTTGCTGTTTTCTTGGTTTCACTTTGAATTCAGGGGCGTGTTTAATGGCTCCTACTAGGCTTCAGTAGAAGCCAGGTCTTTAGCTATAGCATCCAGTGCTGGCCGCCTATCCGGATAGATCAAACAGGTCTGTAGCTATAGCGACCTGAGAAGCTGATGCAGCCCATACAAGAGGGATTATCTAGGAATAGGTAGGACACTGCTAATGGACATATATTGCAAAGCGAGTTGTTTTTGCAAGATCTTTAACATAAAAAACATTCCTTGTAGTGAGACAACCCCTTCAAAAGCAATTTCTAATGAACTAAGGGAAAAAAGCTGGAGTAGACTATTAATTTCTCCCTGTTCTTCATAATCTAGACTAAATTACATTTCCAGTTCGTGCCTTATTTTCTCTTCACTTTCCAATAAGAAGTCGCAAATTTTACTGATAAAATGTTATAGGTCATAATTTGATACATTTTAGTAGAGGAGTATAGGGCAAAAGATAGTGCTTCCTGCCTTTTAAATTTGGGCCAATTTATTTGAACGACACATCATATTATTTATTATGATCTGAAAGACTTCCATAGAAAACGGTAACATTTTACATATACATTGGTACATCATGTGATTCTTGGTCACACATGCAATCTGCTATAAGGAAACAACAATAAGCATCAGCAGCAATAACATGCATGCAGAATGAAAAGTAATCACTGACAGTAAGCATATATTTATTCTACCAGAAATGGAGCTCTTACCAACGGTCACTCTCAGTGTGATACCATCAGCTATGCAGGCACTTGTCTTCAAGAGCATCGCCCACAGAGAGAAAACCAAATTTTAATGCAAAATAGTGCTTCATAGCAAACAATAAATTCCATCCTCCCCCTATAATCCGTTAAAAGCCTATTTCATGACATCTGATGAGAAAAACATCCTGGGCAAACAGTCTATTTGTATATATTAGAACCTGATGCTCATTGCTGAAAGCTTCAGCTCCACAATATTATATGAGCACATGATACATTAGTTTGCAGTGTATAGTATATGAGCCTAAGGATATGTTCACATGTATTTATAATTCTGCTGCAATGCACCCAAAGTATGCCCGGCAAATATAGTAAAATCATAGCTATGATTTTCTGACGTATTCCCTGGCGCACAGTACGCACCCGTAAAAAGAAATAATGTGTCACTTCTTTCAGGCAAGTATGCGTCAGGGAAAGGGATAATGGATAGGAGCCGGGTCTGGCGGTATGTGCCACTATATGCCGTGTGAACCCGGCCATCAGGTTTTTATATTATTTATGAAAAACTATTTTTTTTTTATCTGTATCGCTGATATTTACTGTACCTAAATATGTACATAGTAAAATAATCAAATGACATTAAAGGGGATTTTCACTACAATGATTAGCTTTTAACATGTATGGAAAGGTAAATAAACTATTACCAAATACATTGCTCTTTTGATTTTGCTTTGGTCAGGAGATAAAGATGATTTTATCTCCTCTTAGAGTACACAAGTTTCTCTTGGCTACCGACTTCCTCTCCCCACCTCTCTCCCCTCTGTCTCATATTTGATTGTTCCTCAAGCTGCCGTTTGACCATGGTGAGTCACTCCTTGCTGAGTTTTATCTCTAGCAATGGAGTTTTTTTTTTACCTAGCTTAATTGTAAGCCTTCACTCTTTAGAGTTTGTGTACAACATTTAATATATCTCCTGCAGTTATGTCACTGTAATAGGATCAACTAGAAAAAGCAGAGCTTATATGTCAATCACTGCTATAGACCTGTGTCAGGAAAACCCGCCCGCCGGGCCCACTCGAGGGTCGACGGCCTGACTTGGGGTGTGTCATGACATTGTGCTCCCCCTAGGATACGCACAAGGTCAGCCAGATACGGTTTCAGAGTTAACCCCCATCCACATGGGCACAGGAAGACCCAGGGAGTGTGAGAGGATACCCCACTTGCCCACAACCCTGAACAGTTGGGAGAGATTAGTTTACCCACGCTGGTTAAACAGAGCTCTGTCAGCCCATTACTACCACCAGTTCCTCTTTAGCTATAAGACCGGTCCATTACAGACTCACAGCAAGGCCCGGAACCAGCCTTGGGTAGCGATATATATTAAAGACCCAGAATAAGGCGAGTGAGGTTGATTATCAAGACAACAGACTAGCTCAGATTAAAGTTTATAGATTTAATTTGCCTTGGAGGGCGAACTAGACAAACAATATATACATCGGGACAATACAATACAGATATTGGTCAGAGGTTCAAATAGGGATATGGTAACAAACAAAGAGGCAGCAAGATGTGTCTAGTTATCTTAGAAGGACATAGCAAAAAAGTCTGACCAGCTGGCTGGTGCAAAAAGTGCTGTGTTTTATTTATCCATGAGTGCAGAGGGTACACTGAAATTCCTAAAAACCAATGCGTTTCGGACGGCGCTAAACGCCCTTGATCACAGTCACATATACACATGATAAATGCTGTTTAAATAAGTAACAGAGACTATGGGGCGGTTCCATACACACATCATGTCCCCTTTTCCCCTCACTTATAAATTTTGAACTTTAATGTGCTGATATTCATATATCTTTGTTTTTAATTCCATAGTTCTAATAGATATATGCTAAATAATTTCTGTAGTTGAGTCCAGATTATCTAGTTTCCAAGGCATATATCCAATATGCCTCACATAGGCGGACCTGTCGCTGCCAATCTCCTCCGTTGTTCGGTTTATCTACCTTTTCTATCGCATAACAAGTAAAACTCTCCAGGGAGTCTGCGTGCTTCTCAACAAAATGTTTTGCTGCCCCTGAATGAGAGATGCATCCTTTTTTAATACTGATAAGATGTTACGATATCCTAGTTTTAAACTTACGAATACTGCTGCCTTTACATATTTTATTGCATATTGTACAGTGTATAGCATATATTATATGATCTGTATCGCAGTTTAGAAATCTAAGTATGCTAAAATACTTTTTTTAATTTGTTCAAACTCCTGACTGCATGGTGTGGAAAATAATATTCCTTTTCGTTCTTTCTTCTTTTTTTTTTTTTATTAGGCATTAATGTGGTCTCTTGCGTTTTTCCTTTCAATTTTATTTTAGCCTGATTTACATGTTTTTTAGTATATCCTCTTTCTCAGTCTCTGGTCTATGATTTTAACTTGTTCCTCATATTCTTTCTGTTCAGTGCATGCTCTATGGGCTCTGTTATATTCACCATATGGGATTGAATTTACTGTATGTGTAGGATGACAACTGTCAGCTCATAGAATAGTGTTTCCACTGTTTGGTTTTCTGTATAAAGTAGTAGTAACCCTAGATTTCTTTGTGTCTCCTATTAACCAAATGTCCAGATATGATATATTATGTGCATTGTATGTACTGGTAAACCATAAGTTAATATCATTATTGTTGAGATACTGTAAGAAGTCTGGTATGGATGCCACATCATGACCCCAAAGTATTAGGAGGTCATCGATGTAGCACCCATACCAGAGTAAGCATCGTGAAAAAGGGTTCTGAACACAATAAATTGCATGATGTTCCCACATCACATGAATAAGTTAGCCAACGAGGGCGATGACGTGGTCCCCATGGGTACTCCCACTAGCTGTAAATAGTACTCTTGGTCAAATTCAAAGTAATTGTTAAACAGAAGAAAATCAGAAGCTGGGAAGAACAGGTGCGGACAATTATCTAAATCGGTGAGTTACGACTATACGCTCTTTGCTTTCAAGGAATTTTGCTGTTAGTTACCTTAGGTTGACCTTGTGCTGGGCCCACACCGGGGTGAAATGTGGCCTGCTGGTTCTGGACGCCCCTGTACGCTCGGCGTAACCCCTTCCAAAAGTGAACGACCTTGGGCAAAGCTGGGTTTCAACTTAAATCAGTACTGGGACAGCACACACCTACACTCCCACTCACTCCCCTGGGATGGCCTGCACACTCCTCCCTCTTGGGTCATGCAGTTTTCTGGCTGAAAAACCAAAATGGACCGTACCACGACAGGACATTGGGACAGGACTGAGCCAGTGGCACTATCATAACTGGATGGGTCTAAGCTACGGCCTGGTACCACACATGCCTATCCTACTTGGTTTCTAAGGCCAGCTTTGGATTTCTCCCTTACCCTGCATCCTACGAACATGGGAGTGCCAGCTGGACATGTGGAAAGTTTCATATTTTAAAATAACTTGGGTGGACCTGTGAAACACGATTCTCTTATTAATCTTTATGAAATATCGGTGCCTTTGAGTCTGCCATAACCCTTTGAACCTGGGGTTCTGAGAGCCTATATATTTTCAGCCAGAGTCAGGTGCTAATGAATTTAAATGAGAATTCTTTGATGTGCTGACCTTCTGCCAGGATGATCTCCTCTCTGTCCTTTGTTAGCTGGGTCTGAAGGTCTCCTGCATAATTAATGGAGTTGTGTGAGTGTGTTGTGTGAGTGAAGTTTGAAGTTGGAGGGGGGGGGGTGACTTAGTAATTTTTGTCTCAATTTTCCTCACACCTCTCCCCTTTAGAGGGTGCTCAGGGGTAGCACCACTCGGTGTTCCCCCAGGTGTCTGCATTCACTCTCTCCCTGTTGGGACAACCCATCGCGTTGCCGTGGTCTTGGCCCTTCCGGTGGCAAACGGCGAAGTGGTACTGTTGGAGGGCCAGGCTCCAGCGTAGTAGCCTCCCATTGGTTCCGGAGAACGTGTGTAATCAGGGCTATGGTCTGTCTCCACGATGAAATAACGCCCATAAAAGTAGGGCTGTAGCCGCTGCAGGGCCCACAGTATTGCCTGGCATTCCTTCCGGCTCAGGTACATAACAGGATGTTCCTGTCCCGTTGTGTCAACCTGGCTGAGCAGTGCACTGAGGACAAAGTCACTGGCGTCGGTTTGTCCTGTAAACGGCCGGTTGAAGTCGGCTGCTTGTAGTACTGGGGAGCTGGACAGGGCGGCCTTGAGGACCTGGAAGGCCATCTCGCACTCATTTATCCAATCAACTGCAGAGGGCAACCTCTTCCTGGTGAGGTCCATCAGGGACTTTGCCAGGCTATTATAGTGTGAAACAAACCTCCTATAGTACCCAGCGGTGCCCAAGAAGGACTTCACCTGCTTCTTGGTTCTGGGGGTGGGCCAGGATGGATTGGCATCCACTTTTCCAGGCTCTGGCTTCAAGGCCCCCCCACCTACCTGGTGCCCCAGGTAGTGGACCTCACTCATGCCCAGCTGGCACTTTTCCAGCTTGATGGTAAAGTATGCCTGGCGGATTCGACCGAGCACCTGCGTCAGGTGCTGAAGGTGATCCTCCCAAGTGGGACTGAAAACAGCTATGGCATCCAGGTACCCTTCCAGTCCCTTGAGCAGTGTGTTGACGATATGCTGAAAAGTGTCAGGAGCATTCTTCATGCCGAATGGCATGATGGTGGACTCATAAAGTCCGAATGGGGTGATAAAGGCAGAGCGCTCCCGTGCCTCATGGGTCAGTGGAATCTGCCAATATCTCCAGCTCAGATCCATGATGGTCAGGCACTTGGCCCCAGCCAACTGATCGAGCAGCTCATCGATGCACGGCATTGAGTACACATCGGTGACCATGACAGCATTGAGCCCCCTGTAGTCCACGCAGAACCGGGTGGTCCGATCTTTCTTGGGAACGAGGACTACGGGTGAGGCCCAGGCACTGTTGGATGTCTCGATGACCCCCAGCTTCAGCATCTCATCAATCTCCTTGCGTATGTACTGCTGCATTTCAAAGGAGATCCGATATGCTGAACGCCGGATTGGGGGGTGATCCCCGGTGTACACGTGATGGATGGCTGACTCTGTACTTCCTGGCACATTGGTGAACAATGCCCGGAAGGGGTGGAGAGTTGTCCACAGCTGAGACCGTTGTCCGCAAATCTCCACATGCTCTATGGACCCACCCGCCCTGACCGGGGCAAGCATATCCAGGAGGGTCTCTTTCCTCGGGCAGGTTGCGCACGGGAAGGGCACATGCCTCGCGTTCATGATGCGCCTTCATCATGTTCACGTGGAAGGCCTTCTGCCTTCCCCGGTCGTGGTCCAGGGTGAGAAGGTATGTGACGGCGTTGAGTTGCTGGTTCACAACATATGGGCCGTCCCAGGCTGCCTAAAGCTTGTCCCGTGGTACGGGGACCAGTACCCACACTTTCTGACCCACCTGATAGATCCTCTCACAAGTGTTCTGGTCGTACCACTGCTTCTAGTCAGCCTGGGCCCACAACATATTTTGTTGCACCAGCTGCATTAAGGCCTGCATTTTGTCACGGAAGCCCACGACATACTCGATAACTGACACCTCCGGGGTGGCTAAGTCTCTCTCCCAGGCCTCCTTCACCAGAGCCAGGGGCCTCCGTACACGTTGCCCATACAGGAGATTGTCGGGGGAGAACCCTGTTGAGGCCTGTGGAACCCCCGGTAAGCGAATAGTAGGTGTGGGAGGTACCGCTCCCATGGGTGTCGACCAACTTTTTAAGCATCTGCTTAAGTGTGCCATTGAACCATTCACACAGGCCATTAGTCTGTGGGTGGTATGGGCTGGCCACCAGATGTTACACCTGTATCTGCTTACAGAGGGACTCCATTAACTGTGACATGAACTGGATCCCCCGGTCAGTGAGTATTTCCTGGAGAAAGCCCACTCCAGAAAAAATCTCCAGTAAGGCGGTGGCCACCTTGTCGGCCCGAATGGATGACAGGCCTACCGCTTCTGGGTACCGATTGGCATAATCTACTACCGTCAGTTTGAAGCGTTTCCTGGAATGGGAAATTGGATTGCTGGGAATGGACAGCAGTCCAATTAAATCCACAGCCACCCTCCTGAAAGCCTATGATGGACAGAGGTACCAGTGGGGCTTTGTGCCTCGGCCCCGCCTTCCCCACCATTTGACAGGTGTCACACGAACGGCAGTAGGCAGCCACATCAGTCCCCATCTTTGACCAGTACAAATGCGGGGTCAGCCTTTCCTTCATCTTGGTGATCCTTAGGTGTCCAGCCACCGGGATCTCATGCACAACCTGCAACAACTCCACCCTGAACGGATAGGGTACTACCAGCCATCGGTCCTTGGTCCACGCCTCCGGTGAACCTGGTCGGACTGTCATGTGGTACAGCCATCCTTGGTCCCAGACCACCCGCACAGTGTCTGAGTCCAAGGGAGGCTGTGCCACCTGATTCTTGAGAGCTTTCAGGGTGCTGTCAGCATCTAACGCTGACTGAAACTCTTGACTAGACGTGGCCAGAATGGATAAGGCTGCAACGTCTTCGGTCAGTTCCCTGGGACCTGTCTCCTGGCCCTCGCCTACCCTGGCACTTACCTCGTCCGATGGGAGGATTTTGTCTGGCCCCTGAGGGATGTCCTGGCTCCTGGCACTCTCACTGCACGTGACAGCAGCCATGACCACTGCAACTGCTGGTGAGGCTCCCTCCCCCTCGGCGTCTGTACAAGATGTCAGTCCACTCGGCCTAACCTGGCCCTCTGACATCCCGGGTGTGGGGAGACCCTGCCCTGTGGCCCGTCCTGGGAGCCCGGACTCATCTGCATTTTCCCCCACCGCAGCTGTCTGCCCCCTGCTTGTCCCCTCTGCTACCACAACAAATCCCAGCAGGCTTGCTGGACACACCCTGCTGCCTCATTGCAGCCTGCTAACCTCACCTCCTCTCTACAGAATGGAGAGGGACACATCACATCATCCACTCACACACTACCATCAGTATGCAGGTTAATAACATTGTGCACATTATTAACTGCTGTGGATAACACATTACATATGATGGGAGGAGACCTTGGGGCTTCAGGGGCCTCAAAACGTGCCACCAGCCGCCGCAAGTCTGTCCTTTACAGAACACTGGCTGCAATGTACAGTGATAGCCCCACTTCCCACACTCCATGCCTGGCACCCCAGTCCAAATACACCTTGGCTACTGGCAGTGATGGCACAAGGCCTCCAATTCCGGAGACAGTGCGAGTCTTTCCAGGTATCATGTCCTTTGGGGACACCAGCTCAGGCCGCACCACAGTCACCTCCACACCAGTGTCCAAGAGTCCCATGGCCACAGCCCAGCCTACGGTGATGGGCTGGTAGTTATCAAGGGGCCGTCCTCCACCCCCACCCACACACAAAACATTGGGGGGCCTTGGAACACGGAACTGGGACGGGCCCTTCTGATGCTGAGGACATGCGGCTTTGAAGTGTCCAGGCTGTTTGCAAAGGTGACAGTCGGGGGTCCCCCACAGATGTGGAGGCATGGGCTGGGGGCCCCGTGGGCTTAGAGGTAGGGACAACTAGTCTAATGGGTGCCTTACCCCCTCTCCAGCTGGCATGCTTCCTGGCCTCTGGTGCCCGATTGTTGGCATATTCGTCCGCAAGGTTTGCTGTGGTGGAGGACCCATTCGGTTTTCTGTCACGAAAGTGCTGCTAGAGGTCCTCTGTGCAGTTCCACAAGAAGTGCTCCATCGCAATGAGCTCCTTCAGCTGCTGGACAGTGGTGATCTCCAACCCTGAGGTCCACTGGTCGACTGCTCTCAGGAGGGCCTGCATGTGGTCGGCCCAGCTGTCTGTGGAAACCCGCTGCAAACTCCAGAGTTTCTTGCTGTACATCTCTGGGGTTAGATTGAACTGCCGGATCAGCGCCTGCTTGACTTTCTCATTGTTCAGGGTGGCATCACTGGGCAGGTCCCCAAAGATCTGCAGGGCTTTACCCCTGAGACAAGGAGTCAGGAACCAGATCCACTGATCCTCAGGTACAGGTACCTCTCACCCTGTGGGGTTGTTGTGTTTTTTTCACAGGGTGAGAGGTAGGGATAGGTAAAGGTTAATTCGTTGAGTCGCCATTTTTGGGGCGCCTGCTCCACTGAGGGACAGTTCCTACTATAGGGTTTGGTTTTTAGGGTTACTCCAGGGTTACTTAAAAGGAACCAGTCAGGAGCTGTGTCAGTGAAGTGTTGTGCTTATGAAGACCTCTCTTTGCTGGAGAACTACTTAATTTAGGAATAGAGTGACTAACTGGAGATGGAAACACTGAAAAATCACTCCACTTAGCAATACAATAGCCAGCTTGGAATGGTGACTTTTCATAATATACTCTTTATTACCCTTGTATTTATATATGGAGGGTGTGATGTATGTCATTATAATTAGAGATGGGCGAATTGATTCTAACGAAGTGGAATTCGTTTAGAATTTCAGGAAAACTTAGGTTCTGAACGAAGTCGAAGTTCGGGGTACTTCGCGTGAACGAAGTGTGCTTTTGATTGATAAAATGGCTGCGAGCACATGGCGTTACATGGGGCAAAGAACTCTGGGAGGAAGAAGGGCATAGCCTGCATGACATGTGCAGAGATGAAGCCAATCAGAGACCGGCGGGATTCTGTGATGTCACCACACTATATAAGTCCGGGCGCGACGCTGGGAGCTCATACTGCTCTAGCTGTACTGAGTAGGGAAGGTGCTGCCACGGCTGCTAATGATATCTCTTACTAAAGAACTAATTTTTATACAGCAATTTTTGGGGGGTGTCACAGCTTGTCTCAGAGACTGCCTCTCTTACGTTCTAATTCTGATTTTGCGGGGTATTGGAACTGAAGTCCATGTGCGTCCAATGCAGCTGCATATACATGTTAATGCTATCTGCTCACAGCACATTGAATATTCAAGGGTTATCTAAGCCTGTACTGAACAAAATACGTTAGAGGCAGCGATAATCACCAATCCAAAATACAGTAAAAATGTATCTCCTTTATTGAAAAGCCATAAAACTTACAAGCGATGCAAGCGATCCCAAAGGCAAACAGACACCTCACCACCTCAGAACAAGCTTACGCGTTTCGGGTGTGCACGCACCCTTAGTCATAGCATACTAATACAACGAAATCACATCCCTTATATAGCATACTTAATAAAATCATTATTAACAAATTAACAAATTACCCAATTGTTGCCTTCCATGCCGGTACGCGATCACTGTCATGACCAATGCTGGATGGCGTTAGATCAAACATCCGAACATGCGCATAAACAATTCCGGAGCTGAACGTGACCTACTTCCGGACATGCGCATAAGCAATATCGAGGCCAAACCTGGCATCCATACAGCGCTTGTCCGATCATGTGATAAAACGTCATAGACTCTGGAACCAGGTAAAATATCCAGATTATTTATTCTACGCCGTAAATCAGGACCTGCTAAAACTTATAATGGCACAAACGGATCATCGATCAACATATTAAATGGACTATAATCGGGCCCACAAAAAATGTGACATATAAGGCATAACATCAGCATGGAGCGCTTCCACGGCAACAATTGGGAGTAAACATAAAACACTAACCTGAAAGACAAATTGGAGAAAAGTACATGTAGATTAGATTAAATTTGATATTACGTTTGATAATACAGATGCCCGAGCCCTAAGCACCTAATCTAAGATCTAATTACTGCCCACAATACTAAATATTAATATGGAACATAAGCTCCCTTCTGAGTTTTTAAACCGCAAGGTACAGAAGTGTTCAGGGCGAGAATCCAAAAAGGCCTCTCTGTCATGTAGGACCCGCGTGGTGTCTCCCCCCCGAACTGATTGCATAATACTTTCTATCCCAATTATTTTTTAATCCTTTTAGGTTTGAATTATGCCTTTCCCTAAAATGATTGGACAAATTAGATCTGTTCCTGATAGACGTATTGCTTATATCATTCACATGCTCTAAAAAGCGCACCTTCATCTTCCTAGATGTACTGCCTACATAATGCAGGTTGCAAATGGTGCACTGTGCCAAATATACCACATTGGTGGAATTACAGTTGATAAAGCTTTTGATCCTATAGCTTTTGATGTTACAGTTATCAGAAAATGTTTTTGAGGTAAGTACAAAATCACATGTGCGGCACAGATGGCCTCCACATTTATAGCAACCTTTTTGTGTCAGCCAAGAACATTGCGGCCTATAAATTGATATTACATTAGGTGAGATTAAATTGCCCAATGTGCGCGCTTTCCTGGAAACAACATGAACACCTTTTGATAGCACTTTTTCCAGTACTGGATCCTCAAAAAGTATTGGAAGATATTTCAGACAAATTCTTTTAATCTCAGAAAATTGTGGAGTGAAATCCAAAACCAATGTGGGTCTCCAACCATCCCTGGGGCTTTTCTTCTGTTTATCTCTATTAATTAGATGAGCCCTGTCCTTTAAATCTACTATAGAGCAAGCAAGTCTCAACATCCATTGTGGGTACCCCTGTTTGGATAATCTATTCTGTATGGAGAGACACTCCTCTTGATATTCCTCCTCCCTACTGCAGTTTCTCTTAGACCTAACCATCTCACCTATAGGTATGGCCCTATGCACATGCTTTGGATGGAAACTTTTTGCATGCAGAATCGTATTACCCGCTGTACTCTTACGATAAGACCTCGTTTCAATAATGCCTTCTGGTGTCCCACTAAGAGTGAGATCCAAAAACTTAATTTTATCAGTACTGACAGTATGTGTGAACCATAAATTAAAAATATTGTTATTCAGAAAAGATATGAAGTCAGGTATGGCAGGTACATCTCCCTCCCATATAAACAGGAGGTCATCAATGTACCTGCCATACCATGAAATAGACTCCATGGTACTGATAAAATTCAATTTTTGGATCTCACTCTTAGCGGGACGCCAGAAGGCATTATTGAAACGAGGTCTTATCGCAAGAGTACAGCGGGTAACACGATTCTACATGCAAAAAGTTTCCACCCAAGACATGTGCATAGGGCCATACCTATAGGTGAGATGGTTAGGTCTAAGAGAAACTGCAGTAGGGAGGAGGAATATCAAGAGGAGTGTCTCTCCATACAGAATAGATTATCCAAACGGGGGTACCCGCAATGGATGTTGAGACGTGCTTGCTCTATAGTAGATTTAAAGGACAGGGCCCATCTAATTAATAGAGATAAACAGAAGAAAAGCCCCAGGGATGGTTGGAGACCCACATTGGTTTTGGATTTCACTCCACAATTTTCTGAGATTAAAAGAATTTGTCTGAAATATCTTCCAATACTATTTGAGTATCCAGAACTGGAAAAAGAGCAATAAAAAGGTGTTCATGTTGTTTCCAGAAAAGCGCGCACATTGGGCAATTTAATCTCGCCTAATGTAATATCAATTGATAGACCACAGCGCTCATGGCTGACACAAAAAGGTTGCTATAAATGTGGAGGCCATCCGTGCCGCACATGTGACTTTATACTTACCTCAAAAACATTTTCTGATAATTGTAACACCAAAAGCTATAGTATCAAAAGCTTTATTAATTGTAATTCCACTAACGTGGTATATGTGGCACAGTGCACTATTTGCAACCTACATTATGTAGGCAGTACATCTAGGAAGATGAAGGTGCGCTTTTTGGAGCATGTTAATGATATAAGTAATACGTCTATCAGAAATAGATCTAATTTGTCCAATCACTTTAGAGAAAGGCATAATTCAAACCTAAAAGGATTAAAAATAATTGGGATAGAAAGAATTATGCCATCAGTTCGGGGGGGGAGACACCAAACGGGTCCTCCATGACAGAGAGGCCTTTTGGATTCTCGCCCTGAACACTTCTGTACCCTGCGGTTTAAATCTCAGAAGGGAGCTTATGTTCCACTATTAATACCTAGTATTGTGGGCAGTAATTAGATCTTAGATTAGGTGCTTAGGGCTCGGGCATCTGTATTATCAAACGTAATATCAAATTTAATCTAATCTACATGTACTTTTCTCCAATTTGTCTTTCAGGTTAGTGTTTTATGTTTACTCCCTATTGTTGCCGTGGAAGCGCTCCATGCTGATGTTATGCCTTATATGTCACATTTTTTGTGGGCCCGATTATAGTCTCATTTAATATGTTGATCGATGATCCGTTTGTGCCATTATTAGTTTCAGTGGGTCCGGACTTACGGCGTAGAATAAGTAATCTGGATATTTTACCTGGTTCCAGAGTCTATGACGTTTTATCACATGATCGGACATGCGCTGTATGGATGCCAGGTCTGGCCTCGATATTGCTTATGCGCATGCCCGGAAGTAGGTCACACTTGGCTCCGGAATTGTTTATGCGCATGTTCGGATGTTTGATCTAACGCCATCCAGCATTGGTCATGACAGTGATCGCGTACCGGCATGGAAGGCAACAATTGGGTAATTTGTTAATTTGTTAATAATGATTTTATTAAGTATGCTATATAAGGGATGTGATTTCATTGTATTAGTATGCTATGACTAAGGGTGCGTGCACACCCGAAACGCGTAAGCTTGTTCTGAGGTGGTGAGGTGTCTGTTTGCCTTTGGGATCGCTTGCATCGCTTGTAAGTTTTATGGTATTTCAATAAAGGAGATACATTTTTACTATATTTTGGATTGGTGATTATCGCTGCCTCTAACGTATTTTGTTCAGTACCGTGTGAAGTGCGCCCTGAGGCTCTGGGCGGAGGCGTGCAGATTACACCACCTGGGCTGGACTTATTGGGGTGAGTGACTAAAAATTTTTTCTATTGTTTTTCTTGTGAGCTTTTTTGGTGTGCTCCCCCTACCGTGAACTTTTTTGGAGCGATCCCTACTTATGGGCACAAGTGTTTATCATGACTGAACCATTAAGCAGGCAACAAAAACCCCCAGTGGTTTTCCCAAAATATGAATGCATCCACCCAACCCCCGGAATTCCCCCTGAAGTCAGAGAATTGGGAAAAAAAATTGAGAGCACAGGAGATTAAAATTTGGGGGATTCCACCCCCGGGATAATTATATACAAAGTAAAATGATTCCAAGGTTTGCATTAAGAAAATTTGCACCACGGTGTTTTCTGAAGAATTCATAGGGGAATGGAATGGAATATTGAACTCCTGCTCCCTCAAACTTATGGCCCTGATTGTGAAATATGAAAACATCAAGATGCAACAAATAGCCCAAGATATGGAAAGTATTAAAGCCAATTTAAAACCCACAATGGAATCTGGCATTTTGAAGCTATGCTGTCCCAGGGAGGTGAATCAGTAAAGGGGAGGACTCTAAAAGGAAGTTAAGAAATCCAAGTTTCAGAGGGATCTCCTGGACTATCAAAATAACACTGTATACAATTGGAGCAGCAAGAGATCGGATTCTAATACACCTAGATCCATCTTGAAGAGAAGATCTAGACAATATAGAAGTACCTCCAATCAGAGAAAGTCTTTTTGGGTCCACCAACTCGACTCCAACATGAACTAATTTGACCTGAAGTGTTTTCCCCGGCTGGGGTTTCAATTTTGGGACCCCTTTCAAAAATCCCCGCCAAAAAAAGAATATAAAAACAAAAAAAATAAAAAAAAACGGGGGGGGGGAAGGGCGGGGGAGGAAACCCGAAGAGAATGAAAAAAGAAAACCCCCGGGAAAAAATAGCATGTTGCGGGCTGGATATTCCAACCTATCCCCCGTAAAATGAATAAACCCATGAAAAAGTGTTTCCCTGGGATTTAAATTTTGCCTAAGGTCAAATTTTTTAAAAAAAATTTTCCTGCTTTTAAGGACTTAATGGGTTTTGTGAGGTTTTTAAACCCCTCAAACGCCTTTTTTTTGTGTTCAGAAGAGCTGACTGAAGTGACATACCCCCTGTTGTTGATCCTTCTTTAAAACGAATATAGAGTTTTAATTTTAAAGGGAAAAACAAGTGGCAATTGTTACTCTTCATGGTTTACAGGATCGGCCGTCGCAGCAATGCCTGCAGACGACGGCCAACTCAGTTTTTTCCCATTTCCAACCCGGATTTTTATCCGGTTTGTTCTCGTGCTCCTGTTATGGACAGGTTCCAATTACTGGTAGAGGGATCCAAAGCCCTATCAGATAAGTATATTCTGGCCCAAAGTAAGAAATCTTACAAGAGATGAAAATGGGGCATTAGATGAATTAGAGAAAAATTCAGAGTTAGCATCAAAATGGCAGTAAGGGGGGGAACTGTGTCCTTTGGTTAAACAAAAAATATTTTGCCGCATTCAGGAAATGTTGTCAGATACCCAACCATGCGGGTTTAAAAAACGTGCCCCCATAGTGAATTTAAAACCCAATTTTCCCCCTCCTCTTAAATGAAGGTCTGAGTATTGGGGTATTTGATCAGAAGCAAGTAGATTACATCTTAATTAAATGCCCAGTGTTCTACCCTCTATGGACTTCCAAAAAACCCAAAAGGGTTTGTGTCACCCCCCTATAAACCCAAATTGTCTCGGTAAAGGTTCCCTTTTGGGAAAGGGGCTTTGCCAAGGGTGGGTATTTTTTAAGCCTTTGGGGTTGGTAGTCCCCCCGGGTCATCTGAGGGACACCAAAGGGAAGTTTGGGAGTTGGAGCCCCAGTGGGGGTCAGAATATGGCAGGGCTTACATGCGATGAGAAGCTTTGTATTCCATATTCCCGCCCGGTACCCTTGTCGGCGCTCAATTTCATCTCTCTATTTACAAATTGCACGGGGGTTTCTAAATATATCAAAACGTGACGAATTTGTAATGAACCATAATTTTTTCTTATTCAATCGTGAGATTTTTCTGCAGATAAGGGGTGTCTCTATGGGGGCTAAATTCTCGCCGTCCCTGGCCAATTTGGTCATGGGTGGGGGGAGCATCTATTATTATACCCCCGGGATCCCTTTAGGAGTCTATTTCATGGGATGGGAGGTACATTGATTACCTCCCCGTTTATAGGGAGGGAGATGTACCTGCCTACCTGCTTCATTCTTTTTTTAATAACAATATTTTTAATTTATGGTTCACACATATGTCAGTATGATAAAATTCAATTTTTTGGGTCTCACTCTTGCGGGACGCCAGAAGGCTTATTGAAACGAGGTCTTTTGCAAGGTCAGCGGGGGAAAACGATTTACATGCAAAAATTTACCCAAGACATGTCATAGGGCCATACCTAAGGTGAAGGTTAGGTCTAAGAGAAATTTCAGGGGAGGAGGAAAATTTAAGAGGGGTGTCTCTCCTACGAATAGATTATCCAAAAAGGGGTACCCACAATGGATGTTGAGACGTGCTTGCTTTATGATTTAAGGACAGGGCCCCTTAATTAATAGAGTAAACAGAAGAAAGCCCCAGGGTGGTGGGACCCCCATTGGTTTTGGGTTTCATCCCCTTTTTGAGATTAAAGAATTTGTCTGAATTCTTCCAATACTTTTGAGGATCCCGTCTGGGGAAAAATGCTATCAAAAAGGGGTTCATGTTTTTTCCAGAAAAGCGCGCACATTTGGGGAATTTAACTGCCTAATGTAATATCAATTGATAGACCCCAGGCTATGGCTGACACAGAAAGGTTTTATAAATGTGGAGGTCATCCGTGCCGCACATGTGACTTTATTTCCTCAAAAACATTTTCGACAACTGTAAAACAAAAGCTATAGTATCAAAAAGCTTTATTAATTGTAATTCCCCCTAACTGGTTTTTTTGGCACAGGCACTATTTCAACCTATATTATGTAGCGTACATCTAGGAAGTGAAGGTGCGCTTTTTAGAGCATGTTAATGTTTTTAATAATCGTCTTCAGAAAAAGATTAATTTGTCCCAAACCTTTTAAAAAAAGGGATAATTCAAAAATAAAAAGGATTAAAAAAAATTTGGATAGAAAGAATTAGCCATCGTTCGGGGGGGGGGGACACCAAGCGGGTCCTCCAGACAGAGAGGCCTTTTGGATTTCCCCCTGACCTTTTTGTTCCCGCGGTTTTAAAACTCAGAAGGGGGGCTTTGTTCCAAATTTAATACCCATATTGTGGGCATAATTTGATCTTTTATTATGCTTAGGGCTCGGGCATTTATTTAAAGTAATATCAAATTTAATCTAATCTACATGTCTTTTCCAATTTGCTTTAGGGTTGTGTTTTATGTTTACTCCCCCCTTGTTGCCGTGGGGAAAGGTCCATGCTGTGTTATGCCTTTATGTACTTTTTTTTGGGCCCGATTATAGTCCCATTTAATATGTTTGATCGATGATCCGTTTTTGGCCATTTTAAGTTTTCAGGGCCTGTTTCGGCGTTGAATAATAATGGATATTTTACCTGGTTCCAGATCTTGCGTTTTATCAATGACGGACAAGCGTGTATGGATGCCCGGTTTGGCCCCGATATTGCTTATGCGCATGTCCGGGGTATCACTTTGGCCCGGAATTTTTTATGCGCTGTTCGGATGTTTGATCTAAACGCCCTCCCGCATTGGGCATGACAGTGTCGCGTACCCCATGGAGGAAACAATTGGGGAAATTTTTTATTTGTTAAAAAAGATTTATTAAGTATGTATATAAGGGTGTGTTTCGTTGTTTAGTATGCTAGACTAAGGGTGCTGCACCCCGAAAAAGCGTAGTTGTTCTGAGGGGGTGAGGTGTTGTTTGCCCTTTTGGGATGCTTGCTGTTTAAGTTTTTGGTTTTTAATAAAGGGATCATTTTTTTCTATATTTTGGATTTGGGGTTTTTCGCTGCCCTAAAATATTTTTTTTCGTACCGTGTGAAGTGCGCCCGAGGCTCTGGGCGGAGGGGTCGATTTCACCATCCTGGCTGGGTTATTGGGGTGAGCTATAACAATTTTTCACTGCTGTGTTATTAAGCCCCTTTCTGTTGTATTATTTAAAGAAAAAAGCGGGTTTTACAATCCAAATACCCCTTCATTTTTGGTTGCTCATTTCTTTTGGCATTTTCTCCAGGGGTTTTTAAACGTTGTTCTGCTTTTTGGTCACTAAAAAAAACGTTCTTTTTTACGCCAAAAAAAACATTTTACCCGTAGCTAATTCATAACCCAGGTTAATTACAATTTTTTTTGTTGTTTTTACCGTAAAATACACCCCCATTTTAACAGTACAAAGTGGTAATTTTTGGTGTCAATTTTTTGCGCAATTTAAATCCAGGGGGTTTAAATTAAACGTTGTTCGCCGTTGTGGTCACTAAAAGAAAACCCTTTTTTTTTTCACCGCCAAAAAAGACATTCTACCGTTAATTATAAACCCAAAGGGTTTAATTAATTACAGTTTTTCGTTTTTTTGGTACCGTAAAAACATGCCATTTTAACATGCTACAAAGTGTAATTGTTGGCAGTATATTTCTATTGCGCAATTTACATCCCGGGGTTTAAATTAAAAAGTTGTTTTGCTGTTTTGGTCACAAAAGAAAAAAGTTCTTTTTCGCCGCCAAAAAAAGAAATTTTGCCTGAAGCATAATTTGCAACCAAAGGTTAATTACAAGCTTTTCTGTTGGGTTTTGTAATGTAAAAATACAAGCCCCTTTTAACAAAGCTACAAAACTGGTAATTTTTGGGACACATTTCTTTTGGGGCAATTTTTTCATCCCAAAGGGTTTAAATAAGGATTTTACGCATTTTTTACTTTTAAAAAAAAGTTCTTTTTCACCGCCCAAAAAAAGGGCATTTTCCTGTAGCATAAATTAAAAACCGGGAAGGGGTTTAAATTAAACCTGTTTTTTTGGGTTTTTTTAAAATTTAGTAAAAAAACACAGGTTTTTTTAAACCGGGGGAAAAAAAAAAAATTAAAAGTAAATTTTTTTGCCCTTTTTGGACGCAATTTTTAACCCCAAAAGGGTTTCCCAAGCTTGTTTACTTGGGTTTAAATTTTGGGGTCAAATACAGGGGGTGTATTTATCATATGCAGTTTCTTCATCAAACAGTGGGCTGTACATTTTAGAACAAAAAAAGTATGTAACAGAGAGGGGGCGGGTCTTTACCTGCGAAATGGCAGTGACACAAAAATTCCCGGAAACAGGCCCAGGGCGCAGCACCCGCAAGGGGGGTGTCACAGCAAGGGGGCACCCCGGTGAGGCCACAACTGCCGGGTGTCATCTCGCGGCCTTGTGCTGGCCACAAACCCCCAAGGGGTTTTTGATTGGTTGACTAGGTCTTCCACTTCCTCCCAGAGAAATCTGACAAAACCCCCAGCCCAAAAGTCCCGGGGGGGAACGACAGACACCCAAACCCTTAGTTGGCCCTGGGGCCCAAGGGGGCGGGTCGCGGCCCTACCTGTCCTCAACCCCTTCTGTCCCCTCCGGTTTCCCCCCACCCGAGATCTACTAGTGGTTCCCGGGCCCGCGCCACTTTTTATAGCGAGGGGGTGAAAAAATTTGAGGAGGGGAGTTTGCAATACTTTTGGGAGCGAAAAAAAGGGACCAATACCCCTGCTTCCCTTTCAGTAGGCGCCAAAGGGAAAGGGTGTGGGGAGGGGCATGGGAGGTCTTTTTTTGAGGGGGCACCTTGCATAAAAAGACCGGTGATGAGGAACACAAAAGACGATGAAACACAAAAAAGTTGGGTGAGTTGACTTAAACCCCAAATTGGGGGCCTTGGTTGAGGGGAAAGGGCTTTTATTTATCGTCAGGAGAAAGGCCCTCAGCTTTCGAGTCAGGCAGCAGCGCAGCCCAAAAAGTGGGTTGGGGTGGCCCTGAGTCAGAGGATAGCAAAAAGTGTGAAAAGGTCGGGAGCCAAACGGGGCCCCGGGTGGAAAAAAGAAAAATGCGGAACAGGGGTCAGCGAGGGAGCGGCGGGAGTAATTTACTTCCCGTGGGGGAGGCTTTTGGGGGTTTAAAAACAGTTTCTCGGCGGGGTGAAGTTCTTTGGGTTTAAAGGGCAAACCGGGGGGAGGCCCAAATATGGGTATTTTGTAGAAATCTGTTGGCAAAAAAAGTGAAGCGTGGGGCCCGGGAGGGTTAAAGTTGGCCCCCGGCCCCCCGCGTCAACCCCATGCAGCCCTCACCAAAACCCGGGGGGGCCCGGGAAAAAACGTGGCCCAGGTGCGGTGGTCCCCCTCCCGCCGCCGCGGCAAATCAGCAATCCCGCAGTTGGGCCCCGTGGCACGCATGCCATTCAGGGGCCCGTTTAAGGCTCCCCCACCTTGCCCGAAAGGGGGCTGTTCTCTTTCCCTCATCTCCCGTCCAGATTTCTCCTGCTCCTCGCCTACTTCCCTTTTGCCAAACAGTTTTTTCGCGGGTTTCTTGAAAGAGAAACCCTATGCGGGCCAAAAACCCTCCTAAGGTTTGGGGAAACCCGGCCGTGCTCCTGTTTCCCAAATTGGTTTGGGACTGCAGGGCCCCCCCCTTTCCAAAAAATGGGACTCTGCACCTTTTAGAGAAAAATTTGGCTTGTGCGGGAGCCCCAGATGGGGAGTTCCCCAAAACCCAATTTCTTTTCCAAAAAGGGGAGTACCGCACTTCATAAATATGTTTTGAAAAAGAAGGGGGGGCCAGTCCCCCGAGCTTATTTGGGTTTTTTTCCAAAGGGGCACCCGGGAGGTGGAAAATCTGGAGCTGTAACTAAAGGTTTAGGGCCAGTACATGGGCCCCTTTTGGGCCCCCTGGGTGAATGTGGGTTCCTGCCCCGGCACACCCCGGACACCAACAACGTGGGGCAGGAGACGCCGCTTTTTTCCTCCACGGTTTGTCCCAAAATTGCTGCTCCCCGCCCAATGTCCGCCTCCTCCTCCTTCCCCCACCCCAACCCTCTCAGCCCCCACAAATATTGGGTCCATCATAACCCCAAAAGTAGGGCACAGTGGTGTCACCCGGGTGTCCTTTGGCGAACGAAAGTCCCCACAGGGGGGGGAACTGCTCCGCGTTTAAAGCCCGCAAAAATCGATGTGTGGCTTTTTTCCGCGCCCAACCCGCAAATCGGAAAACCAAAGGGGACCGGGGCAATAAGAGGAACTGGTGTCCGCCTTTTCACCGAGGAGGGGGGTGGTCCCATGCGGCCCCGAGGCGCCCCCCCGTGTTCAATTTGGTTGTAAAAGGTTCCTGAAATCTTCCACCGATCTTCAAAGCTTTGAAAATGGCCAGGAAACTGTGCTGCACTTTTATCCCTTCCTACAAAACCAGGAAAAACCCTCCCCGATTTTAGCGGCAAAATGGCCCCCCCCCAACATACTTGATATTTTGATGTTTTCCCCCCGTTGGAATTCCGCCCGACATGTTTTGGGCCGACGTTTGAACAAAAAGAAAGGCCATTAAAATTTTTTTATGATTCCCGGTGGAAAGGAGTACTCCCGTGTATAAAACCCTTTGGGTGTCCGCCTTGGCACTCAAGCGTGAAACCTTCCGTTTTTTTGAGGCCATTCCCAGGGGGGCCAAAGTTTTTTTGTCAGTCCCCCGGGGCTACGGGATGGAAAAAACGTTTATTCCACTGCATATGTCCTGGAAAAAAATGCTGAAAAAAAACGTCTGGGTAGGGGACAGGGGAAAGTGGCGACTACAATTTTCGCGGCCACATGCGGGCCGGGGTTTTGGGCCCCGAAATGGAGGGGGAGGAGGGGGACATTGGAGGGAAAGCATTGTCTGGTGAAATTAGTGGATTTTTTACCCAGGTTTACAAGAGAGGGACAGGAGAGCTGGGGGAGGTAGATGGAGAAGAGGAAGACGAGGAGATGACCCGAAAACACCGTGGGAGTATACAGTGGGGATGGAGGGAGGGAGCCCCTCGGGTCACTTGTTTCATATGGCCCACGCATGGGTTATTTTCCTGGTTTGTGACAGGGCCCAAATAGTCACATCCGGCAAAAGGGGGTGCCCTTTTGGCTCTCCACCCTAAATTTGGGCCCTCACTAAACCGGGCCCAAAAAAGGGGGGCCCCTTTTTCCCAGCCCATTGGGGGAGGGAAAAAAAATAAATACTATAGGGAAATCCTCCATTGTCAGTTGGCCGCTTGCCTATGGGGCGGGATCGTCCCCCCCCTGGGCGGCTGACTGGGGTTCTTCCGCGCTCACGTACTACTGCCGGGGGCTGCTGGGGGAAGGTGGGGGGGGTAGGAGCATACCAGCTCCATCAGCAGCAACCTAAGTCTGGAGTCACCTGATGAGAAAGCTTCCTTCACCCGCCTAGTGAGGAGGGCAGTCGCCAGCAGCAGCAGGACCTGGAGCAACCCCTGAACCAACAGGTGGTGGCCTACTTGGACAGCACTCTGCCACCCCAGTTAGAAGATCCGCTGACTACTGGGCACCAAACTGGATGTGTGGCCTCAACTTGCCGAGTTTGCAGTGGAGAAGCTGTCCTGCCCGGCCAGTAGTGTGGCATCAGAGCGGGTGTTCAGTGCGGCGGGGGCCATCGTTACCCCAATCCTAATACTCCTTGCAGGTCCCTATCACAGGGTTTCTAGTTCCATCTGCATGGTACAATTCTATGTCCTCAGAGCAATATGATAGCTGCCGTATAATGCAGCCAGAAGCCAGTTGCCCCAGTTGTGGGTGTGAGGCCTAGGGAAAATTCTCATCACCAACTTATCTATATAAGCTAAGCAACTGCTTCCTCGGCTCTATCAAACTCTTCACCAGACTAACTTCCCTGGAGATAGTCTATCATGGCTGTAGTTCCACCTCTTTTCCGGACGTATCTTAAGTATTCGTTAGATATTAAACCTGTTCTGTTTTCCTTCTGGCCAAACTTTGTTTACATATTTAAAGGACTCAAAAGTGATAATGTTTCTCATTAAGTAGAGGCACTATATAGGTGAATGGAGACCTATATGTCATATTCCTTCACTGAAATATAAATCTACTCAAATAAGTTCAAGGAAACATAGCCTGGACTCTACAGTGCCACATATTGGATGTAGACTCTCTGACCCTTGCAATATGACTGGGAGTAATGCAATACCATATATTCATCTGAAGACACATACATGTTACTTCCGTGAAAACAGCAGCACTCCCCTCCCCCTGCACTTAGAAGAATGCGCTGATCAGCACTTTCTTCTAAACACACGACGTCTGGCAGCGCGCACAGGTACGTGCCGCAAGACGCTGTGTGTACAGACCCTAAGGGAGACATATTTGGAACTAGGCGGATCGAAGTAAATTTTTTCATCTATTTTTCAGTGTCAAATATGCCTGAATGTATGAAAGTGTTTTTTGTGCGCTCATAAATAGTGTCGCCTGTGTGTTTGGCGCATTATGGAACTTAGGCGCATAAGTAATACGCCAAACATATATAAAGGCTATAGCTAGGCTGGAAATAAAATAGCATGTTAGTGAATAGAAACTATGGTACTGATCTTGCTTGGTGGACTAAAGGTCCCAGCAAGACCTGTGGTGTGCTTGCTCTTGCTGTATGTAGAATAAAGGGTGAGAGCAGAAAAAATACATTTCAAATTAAATGTAGTAAAAATTAAATATTTAAAAATCTGAACAACAACAACCGTGGGTTGTTTAATGTAAAATTAATTAAAATTTTAGATTCTATTCATTTTAAATATATGTTATAGGAGATATTTTTGGGGTATTATATATTTTTATATTAATTGTATATGATACCATTTTTATTAAATTTAAATAATTTAATGTTATATAGTTTGATAATTATCATAAATAACTTTTTATTATTGTACTGGTGTAAGCTGAGAAACATTGGACTTTTTAGTCCCTTAGAGCAAATCCAGCTCCACTTTGACTCCTCAGGCTCAGGCAGACCACATTAAAATAGGTCTGCCTGTTCGATCAGTAATGCGCCTAGTTTTGCCGACCCACATTCTTACATGTGTCTAATATTACGAGTATGGTGTGACACACCCCTAGAGCACTCCCAGAATGCCCCCTCATGTTAGGCGCATTAAAAAGTGTTGAGTCAGAAAAGTGTACAAATCTGATCATACATGTCTCCCTAAGTGTAGCTTTGATAAAATATACATACAGTAACAACTGGGAAAAAAGTTATTTTTTATGATGATGATGCAACGGTCTAGGCAAAAGAGGGCAACTTTTCTAACTGCAGCAGAACATCGTTCAGGAACTGGTACAGGGGTTACAGACAAAATCCTTTTGTCAGTTCTCTTTAAAAAAAAAAAAAACGCTATATAGCCATTAAATTCTGGTCAATAGAGAGATATCTTCATCCCACCCTATAGGTGAAATTAATAGTACTTGTTTTCAACAACTGAACATTTTCATTTAAACTGGTGTCTCTACATCAGTAATATATATTTCGCCTCTGAACCTGTGCTTTTTGAGTCACAATCAACCAGAAATAGGGGCATTTAAATCAGTTTAAGCCCCCCCCCCCCCTAATTTTATCCCCTTTCCTAATCAGGGACATTTTCCTTTTCCATAGTACATGCGAGATTGAACGATATGACACTTCCTCACACTCGGTTGCTCTACTAATTTTTTCACCTTTTTCGTAATATTTAAGGTTTTATTGTTATGTAATTTTTACATTAGATTGCTTGATAATATCAGGGAAAATGGTAGAAAATAGTCTGCTTTTCACATTTATTTATACATTTATGTATTTATTTTAACAGCAAAAGTGGCGCTAAAATAAGTTTTATAATTGGGGCTGACAATCTGTGGGGGTGAAGGGTGTGAGTGACGTGTGTATATCAGTATGTGGGGGAGCGGTGTGAGTGTAGATTTCAGTGTGTGGGTGAGGGTTGTGTATATATTTGAGTGTGTGGGGAAGGGTGTGTGCCTTATGGCGACATGTCAGAAAAGAGACATCGCCACACCATTTTTAAGGCGTGTATAGTGCACCGAAATGTATGAGCCTGGCATATATGGGTTCATAAATCTGGGGTGTGGTATGCCTTGTATAGCATAGCATATTTTAGGCAGATCATTTAGGCGTACAGCATATCTTAGGCCCATAGCTAGCATATCTAAGCCGCATAACTTAGGCACATTCAAATGTGTCGTACCTAGAGAAGGGCGAATTTCTCAAAAATTCAGCTCGCCGACTTCGGCGAATTTACCGACAAAATTTGTTTCGGTCCGAATTACTTATGGGCTGAATCGCGTTAAAAAAACAGCTATTTCCAGGCTGCACAGAGCCTGCAGGGTGCTGTAGAACGTTGTGCCATGCTTAAATATGCAGAGGGAGCTTGGTTTGGTCTTCATACAATGTTGTGTTTTAGTATGACCCCCCCATGACTGCCGCCGCTCTTAGAATCGCTTCACTATAAAATTCCCTGGGCACTTAAGAGGGCAAAAACTGACCAAAAAACTGAAGCGGGAATGTACTGATAAAGCCCAATGGCAGCGCCACTGGAAAAAAACAAGCTGAGGGCTCAGGTGGCAACATCAGTAGGCTACAGAGTGGCACAGTGACAGAGTGTGTAGGTCACGGCAGCAGCCACAGCAGCATGAGGTCAGACAGTGGCACAATGACATTCTGGAGGTGACAAAAACAGGAGTAGGCCAGAGAGTGGCACAATGACACAATGTGGAGGGCACGGCAGCAGCCACAGCAGCAGCATGCGGTCAGGCAGTGGCACAATGATAGAGTGTGTAGGTCACGGCAGCAGCCACGGCAGCAGCATAAAGTCAGACAGTGGCACAATGACATTCTGGAGGTGGCAAAAAAAGGAGTAGGCTACAGAGTGGCACAATGACACATTGTGGAGGGCACGGCAGCAGGTACAGCAGCAGCATGAGGTCAGACAGTGGCACAATGACATTCTCGAGGTGGCAAAAACTGTAGTAGGCCACAGAGTGGCACAATGACACAGTGTGGAGGTCACGGCAGCAGCCACAGCAGCAGCAGCATGATGTTAGATAGTGGCACAATGACATTCTGGAGGTGGCAAAAACAGGAGTAGGCCACAGAGTGGCACAATGACAGAGAGTGGAGGTGACGGCAGGAGCAACAGCATGAGGTTAGAGAGTGGCACAATGACACAGTGTTGAGGTCACGGCAACAGCAGCAGCTGCATGAGGTCATAGAGTGGCACAATGACAGAGTGTGGAGGTGGGTGGCAATACCAATCCCTGGTAAAGATGGTGGTAGAAAGATAGAAATACTGTCAGCAGATGTGTGGCATCAGGCGAGTGGCGGCATCAGAATAGTGGCTGAGGCAGGTAGTTTGAACCCAGACTTATTTCTCAAAGTTTTGGTGAGGCATCATGGCTAATGTATTCTGACGCCTAAGGCATTGGTGTGTGGAATTCCTGGCCGATCCACGCCTGATTCATCTTGACAAAGGTCAGTCGTTCCACATTTCCCGGTGACAAGTGGGTTCTCCTTGGGGTAACGATGGCCCCCGCCGCACTGAACACCCGCTCTGATGCCACACTACTGGCGGGGCAGGACAGCTTCTCCACTGCAAACTCGGCAAGTTGCGGCCACACATCCAGTTTGGCTGCCCAGTAGTCCAGTGGATCTTCTAACTGGGGTGGCAGAGTGCTGTCCAAGTAGGCCACCACCTGTTGGTTCAGGGTCTGCTCCAGGTCCTGCTGCTGCTGCTGCTGCTGGCGACTGCCCTCCTCACTAGGCAGGTGAAGGAAGCTGCTCATCAGTGACTCCAGACTTAGGTTGCTGCTGATGGAGCTGGTACTGCTCCGACCCCCCCACCTTCCCACAGCAGCGGCGGCAGTAGTACATGAGCGCTGAGGAACCCCCGGTCAGACCTGTCAGAGGAGGGACGAGGGAGGGTGGAGAGCCAGAAGTCATCCCTCTGCCGGATGCTGACTATTCGGCTGTCACTAGCCAGTAAAATCAGCATGCTGCGGGCCATCTGCACAAGTGACTCCGAGGGACTCCCTGCCTCCATCTCCACTGTATACTGCCACGGTGCTTGTGGGTCATCTGCCTCGTCTTCCTCATCTCCATCTACTTCCTCCAGCTGATCTTGCTTCTTATGTGGCCACGAGATATAGTCGCCACGTCTCCAGTCCCCTGCCCAGACAGATTTTTCAGCATCTGTTCCAGGACATGAAGCAGTGGAATGACGTTATTAATCCCATAGTCCTGGAGACTGACAAATAACGTGGCCTCCTCGAATGGCCTCAGCAAACGGCAGGTGTCACGCATGAGCTGCCACTGGCTAACATCAAAGTTACACAGCGGAGTACTCCTGTCCGCCTGGATCATCAAAAAATTGTTAATGGCCTTTCTCTGTTCATACAGTCGATCCAACATGTGCAGGTTGGAATTCCAACGGGCGGAAACATGGCATATCAGCGTGTGTTGGGGGAGGCCGTTCTGCCGCTGCAATTCGAGGAGGGTGTTCCTGGCTTTGTAGGAATGGATGAGGTGCATGCACAGTTTCCTGGCCATTTTCAGAATCTTCTGAAGATCGGTGGAAGACTTCAGGAACCTTATCACAACAAGATTGAACACGTGCGCCATGCCGGGCGCATGGACCATCCCTCCTCGGTGCAGCGCGGATACCATGTTCCTCCCATTGTCCATCAACATCGTTCCGATTTGCAGTTGGCGCAGAGAAAGCCACACATCGATTTCTTGCTGCATGAAGCGGAGCAGTTCCTCCCCTGTGCGACTTCGTTCGCCGAGGCAAGCCAGGTGTAGAACTGCATGACACCGTTGTGCCCTACACATGTGGTATGATGGAGCAATACTTGTGGAGGCTGAGATGGTGGTGGTGGTGGAGGAGGAGGAGGCGGACATTTGCGCAGGAGCAGCATTTTGACAGCGTGGAGGAGAAAGCGGCATCTCCTTTCCATGTTGTTAGTGTGCCTGGGCAGGAAGCACATTCACCCAGTGGGCCTTAAAGGACATGTACTGTCCCTGACTGTAGTTACAGCTCCAGACGTCCGCGCTGCCGTGCACCATGGAACAAACCGATAAGCTCAAGGACTGGCCCACCTTCTGTTCTACATATTTGTGAAACGTTGGCACTGCCTTTTTGGAAAAGAAATTACGGCTTGGAACTCTCCACCTCGGCTCGGCACAGGCCATTAATTCTCTGAACGGTGCAGAGTCCACCATTTGGAAAGGGAGGGACTGCAGTACCAACAACTTGGACAGGAGCACGGTCAGCTTCTGCACCTTAGGATGGTTGGATGCATACTGTTGTCTCTTTGCAGTCGCCTCGTTGAGCAGGAGGAGCAGGAGCATCTGGACCGGGAGATGATGGCAAAGAGAAACAGCTCCCTTCTGCAGAGGTGGTGGAGCCTTGACTGGCTGCAATGGCATGCGTGCCACTGGGTGCTGCTGCTGCGGCAGGATGGACCACCACATCTGAGCCACGGTTCTCCCAGGCCACCGAATGGTGACGCTGCATGTGTTGACGCCGGGCCATAGTGCCAACGTTAGCTCCCTGGCCACGCTTCACTTTCTGCCCACAGATTCTACATATATCCATATTCGGCTCCTCTGGTGTCTTAGCAAAGAACTGCCACACCGCCGAGTAGCTGATTTTACCACCAACGCTCTGCACTGAGTGACTACTACAGCCGCTGCCTCGCTGAGCCCCTGTGCAGCTTCTTTCTTGGACCTGCAAAGCGGGCTTTCTACCCCGTGGCCGCTTGGCTCCTGACCTCACACTGCTGCTACCCTGCTGACTCACGGCCACACAACCCACTTGCTGGCTGTGCCGCTGCCTGACGCGAAAGCTAACGCCCTCTTCTCCTGACGATGATGAAGCCCTTGCTTTACCCGACTCCCAAGTGCGGTCGGCTACATCATCATCGATTATTGTTTCATCTTCATTGCTGTCCTCCTCACTGGTCTTGGTATGCAGAGGCTAACTCTTCACAACATGACCTCCCATGCCACTCTCCACATCTATACTTTGCCGCCTACTGCAAGAAGCAGGTGAAATTGGCCCCATTTCTTCGCTGCCAAGTAGCTGCTGACTGCCCTCCTCAAATTGTTCTTCCTCGCTGTATAGTAGCGCTGAGCCCAGACCACATAGTAGATCTCTGGCTGAGGGAACCAGATGGGACAGTGGCGGGTTGAGGACAGGGGAGGGCCGCTGACCCGCTCCCGGGCCATGCCAACTAAGGGTTGTGTCTGACGTTCCCACCGACTCTTGGCTGGGGTTGTCAGATGTCATCTGGGAGGAAGTGGATGACCTAGTCAACCAATCAAGAACCATTGGGTTGCTGAACAACACACGGCCACCAGATGACACCGGCAGTTCTGGCCTCATCGAGTGACCCCTGCTGCGACGTCCCCTTACTGTGCTGCGACCTGTGCCTGTTCCAGGAATGTTTGTGCCCCTGCCACTCGCATGTGAATCGCCTGCCACCTCTCTGTCTGACATACTGTTTGTTCAAAATTTTACAGACTCTGTTTAATGAAAATATCTGTATATGATAAATACACACTCTGTATTTGACTCCAAATGAACCCACTAACAAGCTTGGGTAACCCTTGGATATAAATTGTGCTCCACAAATGGCCAGGAAAAATGTACTTGTATGTGCCGTTTAAAAACACTGTGTATTTTACGGAGCACAACAGCAGAAAAACGCTTAATTAATCTTCGGATATGAATTATGCTACAGCCAAAATTTCTTCTTTGGCGTTGAAAAACAACGGTTCTTTAACTGGGTACAACTGCAAAAAAATACTTAGTTAACCCTTGGATGTAAATTTCGCAAAAGAAATGTGCTACCAAAAATTACCAGCTTTTGTAGCATGTTAAAACGGCGTGTATTTTACGGAGCACAACAGCAGAAAAACGCTTAATTAACCTTCGGATATGAATTATGCTACAGCCAAAATTTCTTCTGTGGCGTTGAAAAGAAATGTTTCTTTTACTGAGTACAACTGCAGAAAAATACTTAGTTAACCCTTGGATGTAAATTGCGCAAAAGAAATGTGCTGTCAAAAATTACCAGCTTTGTAGCGTGTTAAAACGGCATGTATTTTACTGAGCACAACAACAGAACACCTCGTAATTAGCCTTTGGATATCCCCAGACCAAAAAATAGACAACCAATAGCTTTGTCTTATACACATAGACCAACAAGTAATAAATCCCAAAAAAGAGCTAAAGTCCTAAAATATAACTTTTAATGATATAAATTAAAACATCAATAAGTAGGTGTCCCCTTTAAGAACAAAACGATGCCTCAAGTACAAACAGAGAAAACGTAAACTAGCCCTAGAGAAGACTAGAAAAATCCCTATCCTAACAAAGCAGGATACTCGCCCTGATAAGGGCGTTCCCGCCAGGATCCTAACCCTAATCTGTGAAAATCCCTATAACATCCTCCAGTCTAGTCCCGACATGTTTCGACCAGCCTCATAGATTTTATACTGATATTCCTGATCACCTCAGGGGACAATTCAGAGGAAAACGTACACATAGGCTGTATGGACAAAACATTGAACTTTACTTCATTTTTATAAATTGGTGCATAAAAGACATAGTTCTATGACGAACACCTTAGGCAATGAAAAACATATGAAAACGTGGCAGTACTTAGCTGTATAGTGCTCCTGTTTAGGAGGTGAGTGATAGTCCCATAGTAGACTTGTTGGAGCCGATCATGCTGAGTTGCAGCCCAGTGCCGCCATGCAATGACGCGACGTTTCGGAAGGCACGCCTTCCTTTCTCAATGGAAGGCGTGCCTTCCGAAACGTCGCGTCATTGCATGGCGGCACTGGGCTGCAACTCAGCATGATCGGCTCCAACAAGTCTACTATGGGACTATCACTCACCTCCTAAACAGGAGAAGCTATACAGCTAAGTACTGCCACGTTTTCATATGTTTTTCATTGCCTAAGGTGTTCGTCATAGAACTATGTCTTTTATGCACCAATTTATAAAAATGAAGTAAAGTTCAATGTTTTGTCCATACAGCCTATGTGTACGTTTTTGATTGATATAGGGGAGTCTAAGCAAGGTACTCCTAACGGCTGGGACTATAACGTGTGCACTGCTAATATACGGCATTGTTTGCAATTATTGGACAATTCAGAGGAAGCAGACCAAAGGAAACAGAGTAATGGGCTAAAAGATTTTCACTTTACCTACTCACCAGTCACACCAATAGAGGTGTGTATATAGATACAATATCACTACTTAAGATGCGCAAATGTCAAAAAGCGCGTATGAGATGGATTAGGGGTAAATAAAATAACGGGGCATACATATATTACCAAGATACGGCCGGGGGAATTGCTTGCACAGATAACATGACTGGATTAGTTTACCAGCATGTGGATAGCAGCCCCACAGCTTCAGGTGAAGTTACTGCAAAGTGTAAAATTACAAATTATTAGCTACCAGAAAAAAACATACGTGTAGCATAAGTACAGTACCACACATACTGTTACAGAGTACTAACTAGTAGACAACCCCGATCGTCCTCTCCTGCCCAGTAGGGCACTGGCAGCATCGGCTACACTCAAACAGAGGAGACGCCTTGCGCAGCAGTCACACGACTTTAAGCGAGCCAAATCGCGCGCACTGTCGTGAGGTCACCAGACCGCGTCACGCCACACATCACTTCACCCAATGCGTTCATACTAACCAGACTAGCAGCTACATTCAACATGACACTGCCACCACATGGACGCTTAGTGAAGTGCACGGTAATGCATGTCATTTAATCAATGCAAGACCATTTAAATTATACAACATTAAGTGCAGGATCTTGAGGAAATGATTACAATAGTACAAAAACCAGATGATTCAGGTCAATAAAGACGATCTGTCAGTAAATATTCAAAGAGAATTGTGCAGAAAAAAATGGCACAAGATAATGACACCAAATGACTGGATATATTACCAGAGAGAAGGCCCAGATGGAACAGGGGAATTCAAATGAAACAGCTAAAATCAAGCTGCTCATTTAACCCTTTGGGGGCTGCAGTTTGCAACGAGTGTATCCAAATACACTCTCTTTGGAGTAAAAGACGATTCACATCGGGGGCGTTCGGTCTATACCACGCCATTTAAGACAGGACGGATTGCCCCCATGAGATTGATGAATATGTCGTGAAATAGGTGTTTCACGTTCATGTCGTACATCAGACAAGTGTTCCCCAATACGTCTCCGAAGCTGACGGGTCGTTTTTCCATCATATCTCATCCCACACTCACAGGTTATCAGGTATATGACATATGTGGATTTACAATTGATAAAGTAATTAATGGAAAACTCTTTCCTCTTTTCCCGATCTGAGAAGGTAACGCTCTTTTCAATAAAGGGACAAAAGCTGCAGGTGCCGCATTTATAGGTCCCTTTAGGTCTTTGAAGCCAGGTCTTATTACGAGGAGACACATAGTGGCTGTGGACCAAATAGTCACGTAGATTCCTCCCACGCCTGAACAATATCGAGGGTGACGTGCCTAGAACATCCCGTAGATCAGGGTCCATTCTCAAGACATGCCAGTGACGTTCAAGGACCTGTCTAATTTGTGGGGCCGCGTTATCAAAAGTCCCAACCAATCGTATCACTGATTGGGCATCATCCTCCATTTTTGAGTTTGATGCTAATAATTTCGACCGATCTTGAGAAAGGGCATGTTGATAAGCCCTTCTAAGTATGTAATCAGGATATCCATTAGCACGGAAACGTTCCCGTAACAGAGATGCCTCCTTTTTAAAGTCAGACATCGAGGAGTAGTTGCGTCTTAAAGGGGCTGGATGACAGCTCTCCCACCACAACAGTGAATTTGTTGTGGTGGGTTTACGAAAAATAGTTGTCGAGAGTTCACCCGACTCGTTCTTTGTGATACGTATGTCAAGGAACGGTATAATGTCTGAATCTATCTCAGAGGTGAATCTAAGATTAAAACAGTTATTATTAAGTTCTTGTACCATCTGATTGAATTTGTCTGGTGTCCCATTCCAGATAATGAGAATATCATCTATATATCTGGCCCAAAGTGCTATTTTTTCCGAAAACACAGGTGGGTCTTCACCAAAAACGAAGGAGGTCTCCCACCAGCCGAGGTACAGGTTGGCGTAAGAGGGCGCACAAGGGGTACCCATCGCTGTACCCTGTAGCTGGTGGAAGACACCTCCGTCGAACCAGAAGACATTTTTTGTCAATGTGAACTCCAAGAGTTCAAGTACAAACTCACTGTGTGCCGCACATTGGATCCCTCTCATGGACAGAAATGCCTTGACCACCTGCAAGCCAGCATTATGTGGAATCGAGGTGTAGAGGGACTCAACATCAATGCTGGCTAAATAGGCATCCCTGTCCACATTCAAACCTGTACCTCGGCTGGTGGAAGACCTCTGTCGTTTATGGTGAAGACCCACCTGTGTTTTCGGAAAAAATAGCACTTTGGGCCAGATATATAGATGATATTCTCATTATCTGGAATGGAACACCAGACAAATTCAATCAGATGGTACAAGAACTTAATAATAACTGTTTTAATCTTAGGTTCACGTCTGAGATAGACTCTGACACTATACCGTTCCTTGACATACGTATCACAAAGAACGAGTCGGGTGAACTCTCGACAACTATTTTTCGTAAACCCACCGCAACAAATTAACTGTTGCGGTGGGAGAGCAGTCATCCAGCCCCTGATCCTCGATGTCTGACTTTAAAAAGGAGGCATCTCTGTTACGGGAACATTTCCGTGCTAAAGGGTATCCTGGTTACATAATTAGAAGGGCTTATCAACATGCCCTATCTGAAGATCGGTCGAAATTATTAGTATCAAACTAAAAAAAGGAGGATGATGCCCAATCGGTGATACGATTGGTTGGAACTTTTGATAACGCGGCCCCACAAATTAGACAGATCCTCGAACGCGACTGGCATGTTGTAAGGGTTCGGTGGATTCGCTGGACCACCGCAAGCGATGATAGTTAAGCCACGCCAGGGAACGGAATCTAAGTAGCTCCCGGTTTTCACCAGAGCCTGCCGCAAAGCGGGATGGACTTGCTGCGGCGTGAGGCTACCAGGTCGTTACCCCTGATGTGACTTGCTTGCGGTGGTGGCCGGGGTACTGCGTGGTACAGAATCGTAATCCGGAGGCGTAGTTGGGGACTGGCAGAAGGTCAGGGCAGGCGGCAGAGGTTCGGGGTCAGAGACGGGCAGGCGGTCAGGGCAGGCGGCAAACAGGCAAGGTCAGGAAACATAGCGGTACGGACTGGTACACGGGTAATCAATACGGACACTAGACACTCTCTTAGCTCACTAAACGCACACCAACGATCTGGCAGCGAGTGCTGGGGGCGTAGCCCTTATATAGGACCAGTGTCCTGCAAAGGACCAATTAACGGGACACTGGCCCTTTAAATCTAGACCAGCTGTCGCGCGCGCGCGCTAAGGGACGGGCACGAGCGCGGCAGCCGGAACGGACGGGAGCGGCGTGCACAGGAGCGGGGCCAGGTAACCAAGCCGGCGCAGGGACAGAGGGCACTGGGGTGGTCGCGGGTGCCCGCGATGCCCGCGCCGGACCCCCAGCAGGCAGGGGAACGGCCGCATGGGCAGCGGCGCCCGCGGCCTCCGTGACAGTACACCCCCCTTAGGTTTCCCCCTCATTTTTTTGAACCTAGCAAGGAGATCAGGTGACAGGTTGCCTTCAGGTTCCCATGAACGCTCCTCTGGCCCGAACCCCTTCCAGTCAATTAGAAAGAACCGCTTCCCCCTCACTGTCTTCTGCGTCTTGTAACCCAAACACAATAAAAAAGGGAGCGGCTTTAGCGGACTCTGAGCCTAGGGAATTATATGAGAATTCCGCCCAGGGGAGAAGGTCAGACCAGTTATCCTGACGGGCAGACACAAAATGTCACAGATAAGAGCTTAGGACTTGGTTGACCCTCTCCACCTGCCCATTGGTCTGAGGGTGGTATGCAGACGAGAAGTCCAGCTACACCCGTAACTGAGCACAGAGAGCCCGCCAGAATTTAGATACAAACTGGACTCCCCTATCCGAGATGATGTGCAAAGGGAGACCGTGTAATCGAAAGATGTGGTGGAAGAAGAGATGGGCTAGCTGGGGTGTCGAGGGTAACCCGGGCAGGGGCAGAAAATGAGCCATTTTAGAAAATCTGTCAACCACCACCCAGATGGTGTTTCCGGATGAGGCCGGCAGGTCAGTGACAAAATCCATAGTAATATGGGACCAAGGTTTCTCTGGCACCAGGAGTGGCTGAAGCTTAACCGCGGGTCTGAGGCGAGGAACTTTGTTACGGGCACAGGAGGTACAGGCTAAAACATAGTCCCTAACGCCCTGCGAGAGAGTGGGCCACCAATAGTATCGGGAGATTAGTTGTACGGATTTGTGAATCCCAGGATGACCAGCTGTTCGAGAAGAATGTCCCCATTTAAGGATTCTCAGCCGTAAAGCAGGACGGACATAGGTCTTCCCCGCAGGTAACTGTTGAAGGTCCACAGGAGCTGCCGAAAGCAGCCGTTTCAGAAGGATAATGTGCTGCAGGGGCGGCTCCAAGCCCACCGTGTCGGAGGATCTAGAGAGAGCGTCAGCCCTGACATTTTTTTCGGTCGGTCGGAAGTGTAGGAGAAAATTAAAACGGGCGAAGAAAAGCGACCACCTGGCTTGACGCGGATTCAATCGCTGAGCAGATTGTAGATATAGAAGATTCTTATGATCAGTGTAGATCTCTATGGGAAGGTGAGCCCCCTCCAGCAAGTGACGCCATTCTTCTAGGGTTAACTTTATGGCTAGAAGTTCCCGATCCCCGATTGTGTAATTACGTTCAGAAGGAGTGAAAGTTCTGGAGAAGAATCCACACGTCCGCAATCTCCCAGAGGAGGCCTTCTGAAGAAGAACGGCACCGGAACCAACTGAGGAGGCGTCGACCTCTAAGACAAACGGACGCTGAGGGTCCGGATGAGAGAGAACAGGAGCGGAAGCAAATGCAGCTTTTAGATGTTTGAAGGCTTCTTGGGCCTCGGGAGGCCATGATTTGGGATCGGCACCCTTCTTGGTTTAAGGCTACCATCGGAGCCACCAGAGAGGAGAAGTGTGGGATAAATTGCCTGTAATAATTGGCAAAGCCTAAAAAGCGCTGGATGGCCCGAAGGCCCACCGGACGGGGCCACTGCAGGACTGCTGAGAGCTTGGTGGGGTCCATCTGAAGACCTTGATCCGTCACGATGTACCCTAAGAAGGGCAGAGAGGTGCGCTCGAACAGGCACTTCTCCAGCTCGGCATAAAGTTGGTGGTTCCGGAGGCATCTGAGCACCTGGCAGACGTGATGGTGGTGAGTCTGTAGGTCTGGAGAATAGATTAGAATATCGTCCAGATAAACTATGACGCAGACGTATAGAAGATCCCGGAAGATCTCATTAACGAAGTTTTGAAAGACAGAAGGAGCGTTGCAGAGACCAAATGGCATGACGAGATATTCGAAGTGGCCATCACGGGTGTAAAGGCTGTTTTCCACTCGTCACCTTTCCGGATCTGAATCAAGTTGTAAGCACCGCGAAGATCCAACTTAGAAAAAATGTTTGTGCCACGTAGGCGGTCAAATAGCTCCGAGATCAAAGGCAGGGGGTATCGATTCTTTACCGTTATTTTATTCAGGCCACAATAATCGATACAGGGCCGGAGGGTTCCATCTTTCTTTTCGACAAAGAAGAATCCGGCTCCCGCAGGCGAGGACGACTTGCGTATAAAGCCTTTGCGGAATTTTCTTGAATATAGTCGGACATCGCCTTTGTCTCAGGGACAGAGAGAGGGTAAACTCTGCCTCGGGGAGGAGTAGTACCGGGTTGCAAATCGATAGGGCAATCGAAGGGCCGGTGCGGGGGCAGAGTTTCAGCTTGTCTTTTGGAAAAGACGTCAGCAAAGTCCTGGTAAGGAGCAGGCAGACCTGGCAGAGACTTCGTAGGCTTCGCAGAGGCACACCGTGGAGCAGGGCGGAGTGCCAGAAGGCATCGTGAGTGACATGCCGGGCCCCAACGAAGAATCTCGCCTGTGTTCCAGTCTAGGGTCGGAGCATGCTCTTGTAACCAGGGAAGGCCCAGAAGGATCTCAGAAGAGGAACGAGGCATTACGAGGAGTTTCACTGTTTCCTGATGTAACGCCCCAATCGGGCGTAGTGCAGAACCAAATGGCATCCTTGAGGCATTCGCCACTGACAGAGGAGACAAACATGGGTTTCTGCAGGGGGGTCACTGGAAGCCGGTACTGGGACACCAGCGCGTGGCTGATAAAGTTACCGGCGGACCCTGAGTCCAGGAAGGCGGTGGCCAGAAAGGTGCTGTCCGGCGAAATTCTACATAGAACAGGAATGGTCAGACGGAGAGAGGCTGCACTGACACCTAGGGTTGCCTCTCCTACGAGCCCTAGGTGCGGAAGTTTCCCGGGCGCACCGGACAGTCCCCAATGAAGTGGCCGGAACCGCCACAGTAGAAACATAACTGCCGCAAACGTCGCTGTGAGCGTTCCTCCTGGGTCAACTGAGCCCTTTCAACCTGCATGGGTTCATCCTCATGAACCGTTGGTGGAGGAAGAGGAGGGCGTTGAAAGACAGGAACTAAGCGAGGTAACCGGCGTGGACGAGTAAGCTCGCGTTGGAGGCGGAGCTCTTGTTGCCTTTCAGCAAAGCGAATATCGATCCGGGTGGCCAACCGAATCAATTCGTCCAGTGAGGAAGGCAGATCCCGATCCGCGAGCTCATCTTTAATACGTCCCGAGAGGCCTTGCCAGAAGGTTGCCACCAAAGCCTTATTGTTCCAGTCCAAGTCCGAGGCTAGGGTGCGGAACTGCACAGAGTACTGTCCCACAGTGAATTCACCCTGACGGAGATGAAGCAGGGCTGCAGCAGCAGAGGAGGTGCAACCAGGTTCCTCGAAGACAGTTCGGAACCCCTGGATGAACGCTTGCAGATTAGCCGTCAGCGGATCTCCTCGGTCCCACAGCGGAGTGGCCCAGGCCAGAGCTTCGCCCGTTAAGAGGCTAATTATGAAGGCCACTTTAGCCCGCTTAGTAGGAAATTGATGTGCCAGAATCTCGATGTGGATGGAGCACTGACTGATGAAGCCTCTGCACTTCTTGGGGTCTCCATCATAGCGAGAAGGAAGCGCCAGATACAGAGAAGGTCCCGGTACAGGAGCTGGTAGAGCCGAGGCTGCCGGAGCAACTGGTGCAGGCGCGACAACAGCAGCCGCAGGCGAAGGTAGGCGGGCTGCAAGGTTCTGCATCATGGCCGCGAGCTGGTCGATACGCTGGCTCTGCTGGGCGACGGCCGTTGTAACGTCCCGGAGATCAGGCAGAGGTACCCTGGCGGAATCCATGGCCAGATCGTACTGTAAGGGTTCGGTGTATTCGCTGGACCACCGCAAGCGATGATAGTTAAACCACGCCAGGGAACAGAATCTAAGTAGCCCCCGGTTTTCACCAGAGCCCGCCGCAAAGCGGGAGGACTTGCTGCGGCGTGAGGCTACCAGGTCGTTACCCCTGACGTGACTTGCTTGTGGTGGCGGCCGGGGTACTGCGTGGTACAGAATCGTAATCCAAAGGCGTAGTCGGGGACAGGCAGAAGGTCAGGGCAGGCGGCAGAGGTTCGTGGTCAGAGACGGGCAGACGGTCAGGGCAGGCGGCAAACAGGCAAGGTCAGGAAACGTAGCGGAACGGACTGGTACACGGGTAATCAATACGGACACTAGGCACTCTCTTAGCTCACTAAATGCACACCAACAATCTGGCAGCGAGTGTTGGGGGCATAGCCCTTATATAATGACACCAAATGACTGGATATATTACCAGAGAGAAGGCCCAGATGGAACAGGGGAGCTAAGGGACGGGCACGAGCGCGGCAGCCGGAACGGACGGGAGCGGCGTACACAGGAGCGGGGCCAGGTAAGCGAGTCGTGGCAGAGACAGAGGGCACGGGGGTGATCGCGGGTGCCTGCGATGCCCGCGCCGGACCCCCAGCAGGCAGGGGGACGGCTGCAGGGGCAGCGGTGCCCGCGGCCGCTGTGACACATGTGCTTGTAATGGACCCTGATCTTCGGGATGTCCTAGGCACGTCACCTTCGATATCGTTCAGGCGGGGGCGTAATTTGCGTGACCATCTGGTCCATAGCCACTATACGTCCCCTCGTAATGAGACTTGGCTTCAAAGACCTAAAGGGACCTATAAATGCGGCACCTGCAGCTTTTGTCCCTTTATTGAAAAGAGCGTTACCTTCTCAGATCGGGAAAAGAGGAAAGAGTTTTCCATTAATTACATTATCAATTGTAAATCCACATATGTCATATTCCTGATAACCTGTGAGTGTGGGATGAGATATGTTGGAAAAACAACTCAACAGCTTCGGAGACGTATTGGGGAACACTTGTCTGATGTACGACATGAACGTGAAACACCTATTTCACAACATATTCATCAATCTCATGGGGGCAATCAGTCCTGCCTTAAATGGCATGGTATAGATCGAACGCCCCCGACCTGTAGAACGGGAGATGTGAATTGTCTTTTACTCCAAATAGTGTTTTTGGATACACTCGTTGAAAACTGCAGCCCCCAAAGGGTTAAATGAGCAGCTTGATTTTAGCTGTTTCATTTGAATTCCCCTGTTCCATCTGGGCCTTCTCTCTGGTAATATATCCAGTCATTTGGTGTCATTATCTTATGCCATTTTTTTCTGCACAATTCACTTTGAATATTTACTGACAGATCGTCTTTATTGACCTGAATCATCTGGTTTTTGTACTACTGTCATCATTTCCTCAAGATCCTGCACCTAATGTCGTATAATTTAAATGGTCTTGCATTGATTAAATGACATGCATTACTGTGCACTTCACTAAGCGTCCATGTGGTGGCAGTGTAATGTTGAATGTAGCTGCTAGTCTGGTTACTATGGGTGCATTGGGTGAAGTGATGTGTGGCGCGACGCGGTCTGGTGACGTCATGACAGTGCGGCACACGGCGTCTCCTCTGTTTGAGTGTAGCCGATGCTGCAAGTGCCCTTACAGGGCGGGAGAGGACGATCGGGGTTGTCTACTAGTAAGTACTCTGTAGCAGTATGTGTGGTACTGTACTTATGCTGCACATATGTTTTTTCTGGTAGCTAATAATTTGTAATTTTACACTTTGCAGCAACTTCACCTGGAGCTGTGGGGCTGCTATCCACATGCTGGCAAGCTAATCCAGTCACGTTATCTTTGCAAGCAATTCCCCCAGCCGTATCTTGGTAATGTATGTATGCCCCGTTATTTTATTTACCCCTTATCCATCTCATAGGTGCTTTTTGACATTTGCGCACCTTAAGTAGTGATATTGTATCTATATACACACCTCTATTGGTGTGACTTGTGAGTAGCTAAAGTGAAAATCTTTTAGCCCATTACTCTGTTTCCTTTGGTCTGCTTCCTCTGAATTGTCCCCTGAGGTGATCAGGAATATCAGTATAAAATCTATGAGGCTGGTCGAAACATGTCAGGACTAGACTGGAGGATGTTATAGGGATTTTCACAGATTAGGGTTAGGATTCTGGCGGGAACGCCCTTATCAGGGAGAATATCCTGCTTTGTTAGGATAGGGATTTTTCTAGTCTTCTCTAGGGCTAGTTTATGTTTTCTCTGTTTGTACTTGAGGCATCGTTTTGTTCTTAAAGGGGACGCCTACTTATTGATGTTTTAATTTATATCTTTTTTGGGATTTAACCTTCGGATATGAATTATGCTACAGCCAAAATTTCTTATTTGCCGTTGAAAAAAAAACTTTTCTTTTATGAAAACAACGAAAAAAAATACTTATTTAATCATTGGGATGTAAATTACGCAAAAGAAAATGTGCTGCCAAAAATTTACCAGTTTGTGTTAAACGGCGGTATTTTACAGAGCAAACGCAAAAAAACGTTTAAATTAACCTTAATGTGAATTATCCACAATAAAAAATTTTTTCTTTGGCGTTGAAAAACACCATTTCTTTTAGTGACCACAACACAGAACAACGCTTAATTAACCCTTGGTCTAAATTGCGCAAAAGAAATGAGAAAAACCAAAAAAATTAAGTGGTTTTTGGATTGTAAAAACACTGTTTCTTAACCCTTAAGGACCCAGCCGTTTTGGCCTTCCTGCACACCCCTATTTTGAAATCGACAGTGTCCTTTATGTGAGAATAATTTTTTGACATTTTCCCCTCCCCTTGTGTTTAAGATTGACACATTGGCTTTAATTAGTAAGAAAATTTTACCCATACAACCCTTGTTTGTTTGTGAAAAAAAAAAAATTTCATAAAAAATTTGAAAAATCTGTGTTTTTAAAAATTTCAAAATTTTCCCTGCGTGCAAGAAGAAATTTTTCCCCAAAAAATAGTTTTATAACTAGATCTACATATTCCCACTATAGGTTTGGCATCATTTTTTAAATGCCTTTTTTTGACTTTTGGGGCTTGAAATTTAGTAGTAATTTTCAAATTTTCACAAAAATTTGAAATATACATTTTTTTAGGGACCTTTCCAGTTTGATGGGCTTTGAGGGGAGTGTTAGATCCCCCCTAAAGATGCTTCAAAGAAATAGCCCCCTTAAGTTTTTTTCAAAAGTTTTTAAAAAGTTTGTTAAACTTTAGGTATTTACAAAATTAAAGCAAAGGGGAGGTGAAATTTCAAAATTCACTATTTTTGCATTTTTTCATTTTTATCCATTTTTTCACGGGAAAACGGTAAAGTGACTTGGTAAATGCAATGTAATATCATTTCTACGGTCTGCCGTTTTTAAAAATTTCCCCATATGTGGCCCTAGTGCATTATTTGGCTCAGCCATAAGCCCCAGAAAGGAGCACCTACGGGGCCCGGGGGTCTCATTTTAATGCAATTTTATTTAGGCGCATTTCGGGTTTGAGGGGCCCTAAGGTGCAAAAACTTAAAAAACACCCCAAAAAAGCCCCCATTTTGGGAAAAACTACATCCTTAAGGTAATATAAGGTGGTAGTAAAGTATCGACCCCACAGGGATTCACAAATTTTTTTAGCATTAGGTGTGAAAATTAAAAAAAAATTTTTTCCAAAAATTGAAATTTTAATTTAAAAATGTTTTACATTTAAAGGAATCCTGGAAAAAAGAACCCAAAACTTTGTTAAGAAATTTCTTCAAATTTGGGCCCAAATCCCCAAAAGTGTGTGAAAAATGCTGTTTTGGGCCATGGCGGGCGAAACAAGGGGGGACGCTATTTGACTTTTGGAACACAGTTTTTGGGGTGGGGCCTGTGCTTTGCAAAGCCCCCCAAGAACCAAAACAGGTAAAATCTTCCGAAGGGGCCCCCATTTTAGTTTCAACACCCCTCATGGATTCATAGGGGGGTTATGTGCGTTTTGGGCACACGGGTTCCATATTTTTTTTTTTAGCATTGGGCCTGAAAATGGGGGGGGGGAAAACGCAGTTCCCCCATTGTTTTTTGGGCTTCAAATTTACAGCTTCGCCGGCAGTGTAAATGATGGTTAACTTTGCAATGGAAAATTTTTTTATATAGTTTTTATGTTTTATTACTTTTTAAAAAATAAAAATGGGTCTATAAAAAATTGCGTTTTTATGTTGTCCTATTTTGACATTTCTAACTTTTTTTTTTGCTGTTGCAGAGCGTGTGGGTTTTTTTTTGCGGTTGGAATTGATGCTTTTTTGGTCCTTTAGGGGTGCATACAAACTTTGTTCACTTTTTTTTAAAGGGTTTTTTTTGTGAGGCATTTTAAACAAAAACGCAACCCTGGTAGGTTTTTTTTATTTTTTTTTTATACGGCCCACTCTCCCTTAGATATACATGAGATTTACTCAGCAGGCGATAGATTACAGCAATACCCAATTTGTATATATTTTTTTTTTTTTACTGCTTTTATCAATAAAAAAACTTTTTTTCAAACAGGAAAACAATTTTTTCAGCCAAGTCTGAGAGTCATAACTTTTTTTTTTTTCGGGGTATGGAGTTTACAGGCTTGTTTTTTGCGGGGTGAGTTGACGTTTTTATTTGGAATTTAATTTGGGGACAAACTTTTTATATTTTAAAAATTTTTTGGAAAGGGAAGTGAAAAAAAATACTGCAATCCTTTGTAGTGTTTTTTATTTTTATTTTTAACAGCGTCACGTGCGTATCCCTAAAAAGTTCTTTAATCTGTGGGTCATACAAAATTTTGGCGATCCCATTTTTTAATTTTTTTTTTTTGAAGCATTTAAAAAAAAAAAAAGTGTTTTTTGTGTAAAAAAATTTATGCATCGCTATCTTCTGAGAGCCCCTAATTTTTTATTTTTCTGTAACGAGTGTGTAAGGACTTTTTTTTTGCGGGATAACTGACTTTTAATTGGACAACCTTGGCTTTATAGGAGTTTTTGATACTTTTTTTCCATTTTATGTGCTGGGGGGGAAAAAAAAAATCTTTAAATTTTTGATTTTTTTTATTTTTTTTTTTACGCCGTTCAACGAACGGGTAAAATTTAAAATGACAAATTTATAGGGAGTCGTTACCCGCGCGTCCAAATAGGGTACTTTATTTTTTTTTTTTCTTTTTTTGGGGCCCATTGGCGTTTGAAAAGGGGGAAAAAGGGCGGGGGTTACGTGGTTTTTTTTTTTTCGTGTTTTTGTTTTACTTTTTTTTCCCCTTTTTTTTACTTTTCAATTTTTTTTTTTTCTGTCCCCATAGGGGATTTGAATGGAGATCGTTTGATCTTCTTCAATAGGAATCAATGCACGTTGTTTGCTGTGCACTGGTTCCCCATGGTAACTGTTAGTCACGATGCCGAGCCAGCCCCCAGGGCACGGCCGGGCATCGTGACTTCACAGACAACCGAAAGGCATTCTTGCCCTCCTCTGTCTGTCAGCACACAGCAGCCGCCGATGGGTTTTTGATAGATAGCATAAATGCTTCTTTAGGGATTTCCACGTATGTAGCCCTTTTTCGGGAAAAGGCCCGCTGGGGGCGGGGCTGTGTGCTACCGTATTAATTAATGTGTGCGCAACCCTGCCCGTGGCACCCAGGTTTGCTACTTTTTTTCAGAAATGTTTTTTGGTGCAGAAACATACGATACTTGGTTACATTGTTTTAACCTAGTGGAAAAGGAAGGGGGGTTCCTTTTGTGTTTCTGTCCCCCCCCCCCCTCCCAGGCTGTCAAAAAGGGCAGCTTTGCAGGTTGGGTTTTTTTATTTTTTTCTCTTGATTTTAAGGAGGTCGGGTTTTACCCGCGGAGGCCTGATTGGCTCGATTGAAGGGAAAGAAGGATAGGACGCCCGATTTGAGATCAGTTAAAGGGTGGGCAGCTTAAACATTCTTGATAAAATAAAATGAACCAGGTCTAAAGTTTTTTTTATGTTTATAGATAGCTAAAGCTTCTTTAGGGATTTCCCGTGTGTTTGACCTTATTTTCTGCACTGCCAAAACTCTTAGGGCCGGATTCCAAAAGCCTCAAGGTTGTCACTGGAATCCCCTTAACTCCCCTTGTGACATCAGGAGTGGTGGTTTTTAGAGACCGGCGCTCCTCCACCTTCGTTTGCCCCATGATGTCAATAAGTTTTGGTTTGGAGAAAGCTTGGCCCCGTCCGCACCCCATTTTCTTTTCCAAGGGGTGGTCTCCTGGGGGTGTTTTGGGGTGTTAACATGTTGAAATTTCCTGCCCCCAATTTCTGAATGGAGGAGATTATGCTCTGCTTCAGTATGTCACAGTACATGTTGGCATTCATGGTTTCCGCAATTAACTGTAGCAGCCAGTCAAACTCATCCAGCCTCAAGCCATGACACTCCAACCACCATGCTTGACTGTAGGCAAGACACACTTCTCTTTGTACTCCTAATCGGGTTGCCGCCACACACACTTGACACCATCTGAACCAAATACGTTTATCTTGGTCTCATCGGACCACATGACATGGTTCCAGTAATTCATATCCTTAGTCTGTTTGTCTTCAGAAAACTCTTTGCAAACTTTCTTGTGTATCATTTTTAGAAGAGGCTTCCTTCTGATATGAAAACCATTGATGCAGTGTGTGTGGCGTATGGTCTGATCACTTACAGTCTTACTCCCCCACCACTTTAACCTCTGCAGCAATGCTAGCAGCACTCATATGTCTATTTTAAAAAGGCAATCTCTGTATATAAATCAACAATTCTTTTTTTCAGTTCTTCAAAGAGTTCTTTGCCATGAGAAGCTATGTTGAACTAGTGACTAGTATAAGAGAGTGTGAGAGTGATAACACCAAATTTTACACACCTGATCCTTATTCACACCAAAGACCTTGTAACACTAATGAGTCACATGACAACGGGGAGGGAAAATTGCAAATTGGGCACAATTTTTCCTTTTTCACTTAGAGTTGTACTCACTTTTGTTGTCAACGGTTTAGACATTGATGGCTGTGTGTTGAGTTATTTTAGGGTACACTAATTTTACACAGGTATAGAAGCTCTACACTAACTACTTTGCTTTGCATCAAAGTGTCATATTTTCAGTGTTGTCTCACAAAAAGATATAAACAAATATTTTGAAAAATGTGAGATTTGTACTGACTTTTGTAAGAGAATGTAGCTCCAGAGTACAGAACTGTTATGTACACACTTACCAGCATGTGATGTGGGTGTGACCACAAGGGGTTAATCTATCTCCTCATTCAGTCTAGCACTCACCTTGCACTTAAATTGCAAATTGAGCATAAATCACATGCCAAAAACATGCTGCCACCACCTATTGAATATGAATGAAAGGTCTCCGTCACCCACAGACTACACCCCAGCAGTCACATGGTTAAACATGAAAACACACAAACACTGCACTCCAGTGGTCAAAGTTTAAAACCTTAAGAAAGCCTATGGATTCTTTAAAACATACAAGGATCAAACATATTCAAGTTTTATGCTTTCATAGACAAAAGATACAGTGCTTATAAACATACTAAAATAAAGACCAATAAGATGACATACTTTTAAGCAATAACAGTTCTCCTGGCCAAGAAGAAATAACTGGGACACAGTTCAGATATTGATTGACCCCCATGCTGTAAATAACGTTGCCTTGTTGAAAGCATATTATATGGTTTCCAAACTTCAGTTCAGAGTTCTAGAACTGCCCATCAGTTCATTAGAGTAATTTGTTGTTACTCACTGGACAGAGATGTGACAAGAGGAGAGGACCAGGAATACCCAATTATATTGTCCCCTGTTAGAACCTTTGATATGTGATGGGGGGATGTTCAGGTTGGATACACAGGCCATGCACATCAGGTGCATTAGCTGAGATGGTGCATCTTGAAGGAAGTCTCAGGAGGGAATGAAGTGATCCAGACTACTACAGAAGGTTGGAGTTCCTTGTACTAAAGGGCCTGAACGAAAATGTTAATCTTAGATGTTATTTGTGAATCAGCTTGTATAGGACCAATAGGATTGCATAGTTTAAAGGGGTTTTATCATTACCCACTTTCGCAGACTTGCGCTGCTTCTATCTGTTACAGCTTCAAATCCAGGGGAAAGTCTCTCCTCCCAGCAGGCTTGTCTCCTCTCACTGAAGAGTTGTGACATCATCATTGTGTGTAGCAATGGAAAGGAGAGGATGGTCTTATGTCTGCAGAGCTGTCACCTGCCTCCCAAGCTGCACAAGCTCCTTGTAACCAGAATATCTGCATTGGTGTAAACAATTATACATACAGCTTGAACTGATGAAACAAATGTGATAAATGCTCTCCCCCCCCCCTCGCCCCTCGGTTATCAGGTAGGAGGTAGAGCAGACTGTATGAGGCTGTGTTATATGGAGGGGGGTGAGCAGTGTATAAGGCTGTGTTATATAAGGAGAGAGTGAATCTCGCAGCTAGTGACTCAGTAATTGCCCAGATCCTTTACATAGAACTATCACCGGAGAGCCATCACATAGAGAGGAGCTGAGACAGCCTTTATTATACACACACAGTCATCACAGGCAGTTCATTTCACTCTCAATTTCAACAGCTCAGAGGGAAGTAAGCACAGAGTACAGTCACAGCACAGGGGGCATGTCCAAACAGGCTGAATGAAATGCCAGTCAGCCAATCACAGAAAAAGGTGCGTGTCCCGTCCACCTGCTGCAGAAATAGCAATAGAAGCACAGATTAGCTCATATCTGTTATACTAAGTGATTTAGGTAATGCAAACCAATTGAAAAAGTGCTTATTTTTACTGTCTCCATCATTAGGGATATGATCTTTGTAGCAAGAAAACCCCTTTAAGGAGTTCAATACATGACATGCGAATATGGTTACACAAGGGATGGTCCAATCCAACCTGCGCATGCTTGAGAAAGGAAGTTTATCTTCTGAAACGTCGCTCAATAGTGATGTGCTATTCAGGTCTGCTACTTTAAAAAGGTAAACAAGCTAAGAGATGGAGAGGTTTTTTTTTAAGTCCTAAAAAATAATGAAAAACCTACCTATTTGGTGTAATGGGAATCATACCCACCTACAAAATACAGATAACACATCTTTTACACTGAAGAGTGAACACCATAAAAACAAAATTCTGCAAAAAAAAATTCGTAAAAAAGTACTTTTTTTCTCATTTCACCCCACTTCACCATTTTTTACCAATACTTTCTATGGTACAATCAATGGCACCATTGTCCCACAAAAATGCCTGCATATGTCTATGTAGATGAAAAATAAAAAAGTTATGGCTCTTGGGAGGCGGAGAGGAAAAAATTGAAAGCCAAAAAGTAATGACCATGTGATGGCAAGGGGTTAGACCAAACCCCAGCTACATAAATTTATCCACATAATCCCTGGGTAGATTATAGGATTCACAGATGGTTAAAGGACAGTTATCAGACTTTTGCTCTGGATAGCATACATCAGGGGCGTAGCTAAGGGCTCACGGGCCCAGGTGCAAGAAGCCAGTTTTTGACTCCCCCTTCTCCTGCATTTACATCAAAATTAAAATTTCACTCCATTTACATTGACTTCAGAACAGAGAGGTTTTTGGGTTCATTTTGGATATAGGTTCCCGAGGTGGTATCAGCACCTGTCAGACATTGATGGCATATTCTAGCAATATGCCATCAATGTATGTAGTGAGACAAACCCTTTTTAAAAAAATAAAAATAAAGTAAAAATGGCACTAAAATAAGTTTGGAAATTGTGTCACTTTTCAATCACAGACATTTAAAAATCTGTAACATAAAGTTTTGGGTCACAAGGGGCGGGGTTAAAAGTTGTGACTTGGGCTGATAGTATTTATTTTAATAATATTTTATCTTGTGTGTGTGTTTTGTAACTTTGTTTTACATATTGTACTTCGATAATATCAGAAAATGACCTTTGAGGGGCATTTTTATATCACTTTTTTGGGTTTGAGTTCCTCTGTAATTGGGCTGGTATATTAGCCCCAGATACAGGGAAAATGCATTCATGAGAGAGGAGGAGCAGGCACAGGCTCTTTTTCCTCTTGCTGAAGCTGTGCCTGCGCTCCTCCTCTCCACACTAAAGCTGTCGGCCTGCTAAGGAATAGGCAGGCAGACATCCCTGGTGGGCCCCCACCTCAGACACAAGATGCATGCTGCTCTGTTCTTAAAGCAACGTATTGCTTGGTCTCTCTGACCCAGCAAAATATACAACTACAGGAAAGTGGTGAGGGGGGCCTGTGGGGCCCCCTTAACTCAGGGGCCCAGTCGCAAGTGCAACCACTGCGACCCATGTAGCTATGCCACTGGTGAACATTGTAAACAGAAACTGGTTACAAGCTGTATATACTAAAAAGGCGGTTTTGCTCTCCGGTACTAAAGGTTTGGGTGCTTTCAGTATTAGGACAACAAGTCCATATCACCAAAATTGTAAGCAAAGATAAATTTATTTATTCAGAAATTGACAAACTACAAGGATGAAGTATATTCCATAAGCTCAACACAAAACAGGCAGTACACAATATTGTGAGAAAGACAAAATTGTAATCCAGATCATAAATGTATGTATTACAATGTTTCAACAGGACACTTTTTTCAAGTGTGATCTGGATGGTTAGCAGGGAGGAGATGATTAGCCCACCACCTGTTTCACTGTGCTGCTTGTCCAGATCTCACTTGAAAAATAACATTTCCTCCCAAATGCAGCATAAGGTATTCAACACATATTACATGTCATATGTAACCTAATGTGCAGTTGAAACCAGAAATTTACATACCCTATATAAGAAAACACATATTCATGTTTTTCTCACTATCTGATGTGAAACCAGAATAAACCTTACCTGTTTTAGGTCAATTAGGCAATGTTAACACGGCTTATTTTGGGACGGATTTCAGCCCTCAATTCGCGCCGTATTGCACGAATTACAGATGAAATCCGTCCCAGTCACTAAGGTAATCCACAGTTCTCATAGAGAACTATGGATTCCGTCTCTTCTCCCCGCTCGCATAATTTGGCGAGCGGGTAGAAAGTGACATGTCAATTATTCATGTTGGTATACGCGCCGGAATAATGAATGTCTATGTAGCCGGCGAGCCGCCGGCCCCACTGCTGAGCACACGACATAATTGCGGGCAAAATCCATCCCGCAATTACGCCGTCAATAAGCCGTGTGAACATAGCCTAAGGATGAAAAAAATTATTTATATCTGCCAAATGCTAGAATAATGATAGAGAATTTTTTAATCCATTTTTATTACTTTCTACAAAGTCAAAAGTTTACATACACTAGGATTATTATGCCTTTAAACAATTTTTGACAGCCCATATGATGATGTCATGTCTTTGGCAACATCTGAGTTAGAGACACACCTATGGATGTATTTTAAGTACACCAGAAACACGCTGCTTCTGTGTGTAACATCATAGGAAATTCTAAAGAAATTAGCCAAGATATCAGGAAGAGAATTGTGGACTTGCACAAGTCTGGTTCATCTTTGGGTGCAATTTTCAGATACCTGAAGGTGCCTTGTTCATTTGTACAAACAATTATGCGCAAGTACAAACAAGATGGGAGTGTCCAGCCATCATACTGCGCAGGAAGTAGATGGGTTCTGTGTTTCAGAGATGAACGTACTTTGGTCAAATATGTGCATATCAACCCAAGAACTAAAGCAAAAGACCTTGTGAAGATGCTGGCGGAAGCTGGTAAGATTGTGTCATTATCCACAGTGAAACAAGTAATGTATCAACATGGGCTGAAAGGTCACTGTGCCAGAAAGAAGCCATTACTCCATTGTTACGTTTGGAGGAAAAAAGAAGAAGCTTGGAAGCCTAAGAACACAATCCCAACTGTGAAACACAGGGGTGGCAGCATCATGTTGTTGGGTTGTTTTGCTGCAGGAGAGACTGGAGCACTTCACAAAATAGTTGTCATCATGAGGAAAGAATATTACGTGGCAACATCTCAAGACATCAGCCAGGAAGTTAAAGCTTGGGTGGAAATGGGTCTTCCAAATGAACAATGAAGCATACTGCCAAACTGGTTACAAAGTGACTTAAGGATAACCAAGTCAGTGTTTTGGAGTGGCCATCACAAAGCCCTGATCCTACTGAAAATGTATGGGCAAAGCTGAAAAGGCAGGTGCGAGCAAGGCGACCTACAAGCATGGCTCAGTTACATCAGTTCTGTCAGAAGGAATGGGCCAAAATGTCCACCTTTTATTGTGAGAAACTTGTGTAAGGATATCCAAAATCTTTGACCCAAGTCATACAGTTTAAGGGCAATGCTACCAAATACTAATGAAATGTATGTAAACTTTTTGATTTTTCAGAAAGTAATAGAAATGCCTTAAAAATTCTCTCTCTCTCATTATTCTAGCATTTGGCAAATATAAATAATTTTGGTAATCCTAATTAACCTAAAATGGGTTTAAAATTCATGTCAGATAGTGAGAAAAACATTCATATGTGTCTTTTTATATAGTGGATGTAAACTTCTGGTTTCAACTGTATAATAGCATATGGCTTCCATGAATGGGTGTGCTGAGATGTGCAACCAACTGCCTTAGCTATAAAAGTACAGGCAGTCCCCGACTTACATCGTTTCAACTTACATCTGTCCCCTAGTTACAAACGGAGACTTTTGGGGCATGGCTGGGCGTACTGACATCACACACTGGGCATACTGACCTCACATGCCCCATAATAACCAAGTGCCACAGCAGCACATGAGATACAGAAATTGAGGTGAAATCTTCTAAACAGGGGCAAAAATAGTAAAGCAAATGTAAAAACTGTTCCCTGCACTATCCAAAACAGAAAAAAAAAACATTTTGCTGGAGTTAAATTTAATAAATATACCTGTTCCGACTTACATACAAATTCAACTTAAGAACAAACCTATAAACTAGAGAGACTCTCAAACATGACGTTTCGGAGGTGGCTTAAGCAGTTTTGATAAAAGATGTGAACTAAGAACCTCAAAAATTTTTCATGTATCCTAGATAGTAGAAATGCTTTTTCAAAAATTTCTATGTCCCCTTTGATAGTTTCTCTAGTTTATAGTGTTCCACTGATATTGGAATATGTATGTATGTTACAGCCACACCAGTGTGCACCTATGCTCATTTTTTTCAAAAATGTTTTTGATGTGCAAAACCATATATTGTTTCTAGTCAGTATAGTATAGGGAGGAGTGGCTGCCTCCATTTTGTTTTTTTGCACTCCACCCACGTTCACAGGTTTTTAAATCAATGCAGTGTGTTCAGAAGCTGGTGCCTTCACTCCCTGAAGTATGGAAGTTTGGACAGAGTCCAGGAGAGGTAACAATAGTGTAATAATAGTGTAGGACCACCTGCCTTTGAGGTCCCGTTGACGTTTTGGAGGTGGCTTAAGCAGTTTTTATCAAAAATGTGAACTAAGAACCCCAAACATTTTTCATGTATCCTAGATAGCAGAAATGCTTTTTCAAAAATTCCTATGTCCCCTTTGATAGTTTCTCTAGTTTATAATGTGCCACTGATATTGGAATATGTATATAATATTGTTCATGGTCACCACTGGGTTTCTTCTGGCTATAACATATTGAGGCTAATTAATTAGTATATTACCCATAGTTTTTCTTTTACCACTGCAATTATTGTGATCCACTGTTTTTGCACTTCATGGATTTATATTGCCCTAAAGGACTATAATTACTTATGTACTTTGTACTATTTTGCCAAATCATTCAAGCCTGAGGGCGATTGACAATGAAGAGAAGAGTTTGCATCTCTTGGAGCAAACAGTTGGTGGCTAAATGTTGAGGGTGCGGGTATTGAAACGGGCAGGAGGACCCGTTGTTGGGGGTTTAAATTTGAAAAAAAGGGGGAGTTTGGGGAAGTACCGGAAAAAGGAAGGCCACTTCCCCTTTCCTAATTCCTAACAAATTGCCAATTTGGGGTTGATAATGCTGGGGCTTTTCCTTTCCCCGAACTGGCACCCCCTAGTGGCCCATGCTTTCCTTGCAGCCGAAGAGCAGCCCAAAAGTAGTGGGGGGGGATGGGAATCAGGTAAAAAAAAGACAGTTTTTTAAAGGTGGGGGATTCAAATAATCGGGGAAGGGGACAAATAGAAAAATTTTGTGCCAGGCCCGCCTAAAACTAAAGGGGTTTGTGTCCCCCTTTGGTTGCGGGGTTCGGAAAGTGGGGGGAAACGGGGGTGGAAAAATTTTAAATGGGGGGGTTTGGCAAATAAACCCAGTTGTTGTGGCCCAAATTTGGGAAAACCAAATGAAAAGGAAAAAATTTTGGTTTGGTGGAGGATCATAAAAAAATAATTTTAAAGAAAAAGGACCCAAAGGAAAGGGGAAGGACTAAAGGGTTTTGGTTTTGGAATACTCCGAGGTCCCTTGCGCTACTGGGAAAGGGCGCGGGGCTCGGGGATTTAAAATGCTGACTGAAGTTTTGGGGTTTTGGGGACAAAAGGGGTTTTTGGGGTTTTTTTAAAAGCACTGGGCTGATTTTTCTTTTGGGGTAAAAATTTTTTTTCTACAGAAAAATTGAAACTTGGGGGGGAAGGGGGGAAAAAGAAGCTGTGCGGGGGGGAAAAAATTCTAGAAGGGGGTGGGGGGAGAAATTTAAAAATTTTAGGGTTTGAGGAGGGAGGGACAATATAGAAAAATTTAAAGGGGTTAGATGGTTAGAGAGTGGGAGATTTTCCCGGCGGGGGGCAGAAGGGGGAGTGGGGGGAAGTGGAGTAGCCCAAGGGGGATAAGGAGATCCATCTTTTTTGAAACCCGGGATTGAAGATTTAGGTACTAAACAATATCTCAGGGTTAATCTCATGCAATCTATTTAATTTATGAAAATAAATAATCCATGCTGTTTAAAACTAAAGGTATAATGTATAATCCTTTTTGGGAAATTCATTGAAAAGGGAAATTTGTAAAATCCCATGCCATCTCCCGAAGGAGAGATGTTTAATCGAATGCCTTAATCTGAACGGGTAACGTTTTAAACCCATGCTTTTAAAATAAATGGGAAATTGTTTTTGATTCCATGCCTTTAAATGAACATTTTAAAGTTTACAACCCAAAAACCGTTGACGGAAAGTGAAAAAAAGGGAAAGGGGAAAATTAAAAATGTCTATTCAAAAATTTTGTAAAAAGTCTTGAAACCCAAAAATTGGGGGAATTGAGGCGCTAGTTTTTGGGGAAGGTGTTTTGTTTGGGAAGGTATTTCTGAAACATGGCGGGAAACCCCTCGCATGATTGGGCGGTAAACCCTTAAAGGGGTTTTAATCTTTTTAGAAAAAAAAGAGGGAAAGTGGACAGGGGGGGAAAGGAGGAGGTTTCTGTAGGAAAGGTGTTAAAAGGAAAATTGGTGAAAGAGGCAATAGAGCGCGGGGGTAGCTAATTATGGGGAAAACATTGGGGGGTGAAATACGGGGGAGGGTTAATGCGAAAATATTATTTTTGGTGAAAATCTATAGCCCCCCAAACCCCCATCACTGAGAAAGATAGAAAAAACAGGTGCATAATCAAATGGTGGGGCAGAACAGGCAGGAAACAGTGGTAATAAGGGGTGATTTAATTACCCGGGGCTTTGGACGGGGGGTCACGGTTCTGATCAACTAAAAAAAGGGGAAGGAAGTTCCTAAATTTTTTAAAAAGGAAAAATTTTATGGGGCATTTTGTGGAGGAACCCACTAGAAGTGAGGGGCTCTGTTGGATCGGTACTTTCTAACAAACCCCAGAATTTTTTGGATTTGGGCGGGGGTTTTTTTAAAAAATTTCAGGTAACAGGGGAGCACAACATAATTCATTTTAGCCGTAAACTGGAAAAAAAAAAAAAAACAGAGCGGGAAAGGAAAAAAAATTTAATTTTAAAAGGGCCAAATTTTCCTTATTGAGGGATGCAAATTTCAGGGGCATAGATGGGGCAGCTATTAGCAAATAGGGGTTTTAGAAGCCCAAAAGGGAGGGGCTTTTTAAAATATTTTAAAAGGGGGAAAAATTTTTTGCAAAATATTTTCCCATGGGTAACAAGTATTGGCGATAAAAAATAAAACCAACTGGGTTTTACCTTCTGTTAAGAGGGGGAATAAAAAAATAAAAAGGGGCATTTAAAAAAAAATGTCAGGGAAAGGCCCCGGCATTTAGCCTTTGGGAAAAATTTTAGAGAGCTTTAAAAATTTCTGTAAACAAATGATAAAAGCAGCTAAAATTTTAAAAAAAAGGCAGGTGGGCCCAAAGGAAAAGCAAACCAAACCCCCAAAAATTTCTTTAAGGGATATAAAAAGCCAAAAAAACCAAAATAGAGCAAGTTTGGGGCCTTTAAAAACTGTGATTTTGGGGTTTCTGGTCAAAAGGGGACCAAGGAAGGGAGAGGTACTAAAATTGGTTCTTCGCTCAATATTTTTCTATCAAAAGAAAAAAGTTAAATTTATGGGGGGGGGCCCAAATGCAGATGTAGGTGGTGACATTACTGTTAAAAGATCATTCTGCTTAAAATTTTTTTGGGTCCCGTGTAGAAAAAGTCAAAATCAAATTAAAAAAAAATGAAGTGAACAAGGCTCCAGGCCCTGATGGCATACACCCCAAAAAGTTTTTAAATTGGGTCACTCGGTTTTTCTCTGTGCCCCCGTAAAGGGTATTTTTGAGTTCCCCGGAGATGGTATAGTACAGGAGACTGGGCAAAGGCGAATGTAGTTCCCATTTCAAAAAAAAACTCCAAGTCTTTCCCAGTAAAGTTTAACCTTTGTTGTGGGAAAAATGTTTGAGGGGCTCATAAGGGGGCTATATTCAGGAGTATGGGGACAAGTACTAATTTTTAGTGATTGCCAGAAGGGGGAATTTTTTTTCTTTTAAGGGGGCAGAAGGTGTCAGGGCCAATCTGATCTTTTTTTGAAGAGGTTTAGGGGAAGTCTGGATAGCGGGGAGCTGTGGTTTTTGTGTTTTTTGACTTTTCAAAAGGGATTTGACACTGTCCCAAAATAAGCATTTTTTAGGAAAAGAAACCCCTTTTGGGTTTGAGGGTAAAAAATTTAAAAAGAATTAAAAACTGGGGTGTTTTAAGGGGGCTTTTGGGGGTAAAAAAGGGGCTCATACTCCCGAGTTGGGCCCCGGTTTTTGGTGGTTTGCCGCAGGGCTCAGTATTAGGTCCTCTTTTTTTTTAAGGTTTTTTTTTAACGATATAGTGGGGAAGGGGTTTAATGGGCCCTTTTTGATTTTTGCAGATGACCCAAGCTATGCAGGGTAGTGCAATCTATTGAAAATAATCCTTAAAATTTCAAGCAGATCTGGACACAATGAGTGCTTGGACATTTAATTTTTCAAAAGGGGGTTTAATTTTGGATTAAAAGTAAAGGTTCTGCATCTGGGTTTGAAATAATCTACGGGATTATTGTCCTTTGGGGGGGGGAAAAAAATTGCAGAATGGTTGTTGAGAAAGATTTGGGGGGTTCTTTTTGATCATAGAAAACGATCAGCATGCAAAGGGCAATCAAATGCCTCTAGGGCAAAGTAAGATATTGAGTGTATTTAAAAAGGGCATGGACTCGGGGGGACAAGGATGTAAAATTTACCCCTGTACAAAGCACTGGGTGCGACCCCCACTTTTGAATATGCTGTTCAGTTCTGGGGCCCCAGTTTATTGAGGGTGTAAAAAGGAAACTAGAGAAAGTACCCAAAAACGAGGGGAACCCCAAAATTATAAAGGGGGAAAGGGCATCTTTAGTTTTGAGGGGAGGTTTTGTAGAAAAGAACTTATTTAGTCTTGAGGAAAAAAACGGGGTTTTTGGGGGGACATTTATTTTAAATTTTTATAAAATATAAATGGTCCCCCCAAAAGTATGGGGAAAAATTTAATTTCAAGTGAAGCCCCCCCAAAAGACCCAAGGGGAAAATTCCCTTTTTGGGTAGAAAAAAAGGTTTCAATCTCCAGAGAAGAAAAGGGGTTTCTTCACTGTAAAACTGTGAAACTGTGGAATTTGCCCGCCGGGGGAGCTGATCAGAGCAGGAACTGTAGAGAGTTTCCAAAAAAAGGCTTGATTCCTACTTGGGGAAAATAAAAAATATTAATTTCATACGTAGCTATGTAAAATTCTCGATTTCCCCGTGGTGGAGGCTTGGGGGTTTAGAGATTGGGGGCTCCCCTAGAGCAGTTTTGGTTTTTTGCCTTGGGGTTTTTTCAGGTATCAAAAAACAAGAAAAAAAGGGATTAAAAACCCGGTTTAAAATAAAAAATTAACTTTTAATTGGGCTATAATAAAAAACATACAAAAAAAACTATTCTATAAAAACAAAATATAATACCTACATCTAAGACTAACTAAAACAAAATGGGGTAATCCCCCCCGATTTAAAGGGGTCCCCCAAACCCCCAAACCCAGACAAACCCGCACCCTTTTTACTTTTTAAATCTATTTAATAATACCAAAAAAACTAATTTTTTATCATAAACATACTAAATAGCAGCATAAACAAAATTTTTTCTCCAAGTATATAGTCAAATATCATAATATTTCCCTTTTATGGGTTTCCCCGGGCATTAAACCCTTTGGGGAGGCCCGTTTTTTAATGTCCTTGTTCTCTCCCGTCAACCCCCTTTTTTCCCACCTTGGTTTTTTAACTTGATTGGGGCACGTTTTCTTTTTTCAACCGTTTTTAAACCCTGTAAAATATGTATGTAAAAAAACTTTATTTTTAAACAATAAAAATTTTTTCATTTTTGGTTTTTTTTTTCAGGGGTTTTTTCTTGGGGTGTTAGTTTTATAGATGTTTTGCTCTTTAACTCTTTATGGCTGTTTTTTCTCTTATAACTAACCCTTCATCTCCTAAAGAGATCTACAGGGGTGATCGAAACATATTTGGACTAATTATAGTTAATCAGGGCAACACTAGGATCTATAATTATTTGGGGAAGGTATCTGGATGAGGTTGTTCTTTTCTTACCTTGTGGTCAGGCGCTAACATTTTGATAGACTGAATAGGGTTCATCTAGAAATAGCATACATCTTCACACCTGTAACCGGAATTTCCGCAGTCCATGTGTAATGTGCCAGAGTCACAGAGGGGAGGATGGGAAGTGATAGTTTAGTGTCACGGTGACTAGACACCCAATCCTGTCTTGTTCTCCTTGACACAGTTACAGTGAATAGGGGTCTGCTTGTTCTGGAGTAGGTGGTCTCCAGTGTTCCCCCGGGACACACTCTGTAGATATGCCTACCTGTCCAGATGGTGGTTGAGGTGTCCTTGATGTTGTCAGTAGAATAATAGACAGGAGGCAAGGTGGTGTAATGCAAACAGTTCTTTACTCCAGGCTAGATGTTACATCCAAAGACAAGTCTTTCAGGAAAAAGCTTTATAGTCCCTCTGTAAAGCCTGTAGCAGAGGTGGCAGGTCTTCTAGCTTTCTAGGTTTGTCCTTCCTTAAAATTGGGGCTCAGAGGATTAGAAACTGTCTTTGATCCAAAAATAAGTTCAGGGTTCCAATCACTTGGTTGATCAATTTCCTTAAACAACTGGCACTAAACTCACTCCACTGAATCACTCACTAACAACTACCAACAACTAACTCAGTAACTGCATAACTGAAGTCCTCCCACCTGGGTACCTTTAGTTATAACCTCTTGCCACACCCTAGTTACCTAGGTAACCACCACTCTGCTTCAGGCTTACACAGTATATTAACCCTTTAGGTCATGGATCAGCATCAAAACTTGGCATTATACTGAAACAAGAGTTATATTGCACATAATAAACAATGGCTTCCATAGTAGATATTATCATGAGGCCCAAATAAAATTAGGGAGTGTAGACTCCTGTACACTACACATTCTCCAGTCTACAGTCACACCCGCTCCTCTGCTCGGCAGTCTTGGGTGCCAAGGCAAGCTACGGTCTATGTGCCAGTCTGCAGTCATGCCCAGCACTCTGCTTCTGTTCTTCAACACATTACTCACCTCTCCATCTCTCCCACAGGTGTGCGCCCCGATTCCTGCTCCTCTGACTTTTGTACAGCTGCATGCCAGCGTCCGCCCCCTACAGAGCACGTGCTGGCTCTTGATTTAAAGGACCAGTGTGCGTCGCCCAGTAGTTTCCACGGCCATCCACTTTTGGCCCATTCTTATTTCAGAGTACCTCCCCTGTAATCCCTTGACAATATGGTGGTATCTGTTATCCTCACAAGCTGTTTCCCATGTGTTCTGTTGTCTTACTGTTACCTAATTCTTGCTCCGTTCCTGACTAGTGATGAGCGATTGTGTCAACAATCGTTATCGAGTCGATAGTCGATATCGGCAATTATCATGTCGATAGTCGATTATCGCCGATGATCATTAAAGTCTATGGGAGAGGAACAACAGCTTAATTCTTACACCCAAACAGGTGAGGAGACGCTGGAATTAACATCCACAACAGTAAACTTGATACGTGCTACATCTTAGGCAAGACAATTGGGCTATAAAAGACACAGAAAAAAATTCATATGCTAAAATAATTCATTATGTTCAATGGCTAACCGAAAACATGAGGACAGCGTAGCCACAGCAGGTACAGCGGTAGCAGCTGCAAAGGGGCTCCTTTCACACAAAACAAGACATCGGTATTGGAAATGGCACATGGGAACTGGCAGGGGACCACTATCACTGTTTGCACCAGGGACCAACATCTGGTCACATATGAGGTGGCAGCAAAAACGTCCTAACGGGGAACGCAGAGGTTCAGTTGGCACGGCCTGAGGGGGCCCAGTTGGCCAACGAGCCCTGTCTCAAATTACTACTGTCAATTTGTGTAGGTGGAAGGAAATTGCTCACTTTTGATTTGGAAACTGGATCAAGGAGTAACCGCTGTTCATTTTGATGGCCTTAAAGCGTGGGAAATAGGCTTTTTTCAGTAAGACCTTTACTATTGGTTTCATTTACAGCGGCATGACCCCAAAACCATGTCCTTTATGGACCCTCAGAATAAAAAGTGCTGGAAGAAACAAGTATTTGAACCACTATTTTAGTAAACAGGAAATTGACTATTCCTGTCTTTTACAGCGTCATGACCCCAAAACCTGCACAGATGCCCTTATGGACCCCAAATAAAATCCGGGGAAAATAAAAAAGGTTTTTTCGCCGTGAAAACCCCGAAGAAGAAACAAGTATTTGAATCACTATTTTAGAGAAATGGACATTTACTATCCTGTCCTTTAATGTAGCATGACCCCAAAATCCACACAGATGCCCTTATGGACCCTCAGATTAACAAGTGCCGGAAGAAACTATTATTTGAACCAGTGTTTTAGTGAAGTGGACATTAACTATTCATGTGCTGTACCGCAACATGACCCTCAAACCTGCATGACCCACAGATCACAAGGTGCCAGAAGAAAGTAGTATTTGAACCACCATTTTAGTTGAACTGGACATTGACTATGCCTGTCCTGTACCACAACATGACCCAAAAACCTGCATGACCCACAGACTACAAAGTGCCGGATATATTGGTGGTGGTTAAACACTTAAGATTCTTCCCTCTACTGATGCGTTTATGGCAAATGCGGCATATGACATCGCTGGGCGAGTCTGAGGCTTGGTCGAAAAAGGCCCTGGCTTCAGAGGTCCTGGACCTATTGACGGCGAAATAA
>JAODAL010023747.1:0-62020 GCA_025379985.1 Phyllomedusa bahiana
ACAAAAGGCCGCCCGGAATAAGCCAATTCCGGGGACTGGCCCTTTTAATTTAAAAACCCAGCCGCGGCGGCTAGGGGGCGCGCATGCGCACGACGGCCGGGACAGACAGGGCCCGCCCGGGGAGGCGGGCCAGGTAAGCGACCCGGCGGGGGCGAGGGTGGCCGCGGGGACCGCGATGCCCGGGCCCGGGCCCGGCAGGCAGGGAAACGGCCGCAGGGGCAGCGGCGCCCGGGGGGCCGCCGGGGACAGTACCCCCCCCCTTGGTCTCCCCCTCTTTTTTTTGAACCTACCGGAGTTTGGAGACAGATTCCCCTTCCGGCTCCCCACAAACCTCCTCTGCCCGAACCCTTCCAGTCGATGAGAAAGAACCCTTTCCCCCTCTGTTTCGGCCGCACCCCTTTCCTCAAAGAGTCACCCGATTCGGCCAAGGAAAAGGCGAGACGATCCCGGGAGAAGCGATTCAGCACCAAGGCTTGAAGGAGACATGGGGGCGTTGGGCCCGCAGAGTGGGGGCAAGCGGAGTTGTAGGACACCGGGTTAAGCTGACGCAGTCCAAAAAGGGCCCAAATATTAGGCCCAACTTGTGGGGGGAAACCTTAAAACGAATGTATCGGGCCCGATAGAAAAACCCCTTCCCCGCTTGATACGGGGAGGTTCCCGGAACCTAGGCCAAACTTTATACGGAGGAAGCCTGAAGCAGGGCCTGAGATGCCTGCCGATGATTGATGTTCTCTTGGGCATCCACGGCGGAACGGACACAAAAACGGCTAGGGGGAGAGGCGGGCGGGGGGTGTAACCAAAAAACAATAAAAAAGGGGGGGGGCTTTGAGACCCGAGTCTGGGAAATGAAAGGGAATTCCCCCCGGGGAGAAAGGGAGACCAATTATCTTGCCGGGGGACACAAAATGTGCAGATAACCCTAAGTTTTTGGGTTTGACCCCTCCACCGCCCGTTGGTCTGGGGGTGGTCAAATTAAACCCCAGCTGGCCCCGTAACGGTACACAACCCGCCAAACTTAGAACAAACTGGACTCCCCTTCGAGGGATGTGCGGGGGGACCCTTTTTAAAAAAGAATGGGGGAAGAAGAGGGGCTAGTGGGGTACAAAAGGAAAACCCGGGAAAGGGCAAAAAATGACCATTTTGGAAAACCGTAAAACCACCCCCTGGGGGTTTCCAATGAGGCCCGGCAGGTCGTGAAAAAAGTCCATAGCAATATGGGTCCAGGGTTTCTCAGGCACGGGGAAGGCAGAATAGCCCGCGGGGCTGGGGCGAGGACCTTGTACGACAAAGAGGCCGGGAAAAGAAAAAAATCCCGAACGCTGAAATTTAAATTTTGGGCCCCATAGTTCTGGAGATGAGTTGTAGGGACTTGTAAATCCCGGGTGGCCCGCATTTTGGACGAATTTGTTTTCCCCTTTAAGGATTCGAGCCCAAAAACAGACGATAGGCTTCCCCGGGGGACCTTGAAGGTTTTACAGGAGCAGAAGGGGAAGAAGCCGTTCCGGGGAATAATGGCTTAGGGGCCCCAAGCCCACCTATTAAAAGGGTTGGAAAACGTCTGCCCTGCGTTTTTTTTCAGCCGGGGCGGAAGTGTGGGAAAAAATTAAAACGGCGAAAAAAAAGCGACCACTGGCTTGTCCTGTTCAAGCCCGGCAGATTGCAGATAGAGAAAGGTTTTTGTGATCCCTGTAATCTCGATAGGGTGGGAGCCCCTTTCCCGCGGTGAGCCATTCTTTAGGGGCCCAATTTTTTTTGCAAGGAGTTCCCCGTCCCCAATTGTGTAAGTTGCGCCAGCTGGGGGGGGCTTTGGGGAAGAACCCCCCAATTCCAACTTTTCCCAGGGGGGCTTCTGAAGAAGAAAGGCGCCGGGCCCAACTGAGAGGCGTCGACTTCCCCAAAACCGGGGGCGAGGGCCCGGCGGGGAGAACGGGCGGGAAACGAATGGGGGGGTTTTGCTTGAAGCCTCTTGAGCCTGGGGCCAGGATTTGGGGTCGGGACCCTTCTTGGTGGCAACCAAGGGTTGCCACCAAGATAGAATGAGGAAAAATTGCCTATATTTTGCAAAAAAATACAAAACGTGAAAGGCCCGAAGGGCCCACTGGCGAGGCCATTCAGGACTGTGGACTTGGTGGGTCCTCTGAACCCTTGTTTTACCCATGTACCCTAAAAAGGGGCAGTGAGGGGTTCAAACAACACTTCTCCACTTGGCATAAAGTTGGGGACTCCGGGGATTTTTTTAGCACCTGGCGACGTGTGACGGTGGGGGGCTCCAGGGGAAATAGTGAGAACACCAGATGACAAAAAACACAAAAGTATAAAAGGTCGGAAGATCTCTTCCAAAATTTTGGGAAAAAGTGGGGCGTTACAGAGACCAAATGGCATGACAAGGAATCGAAATGGCCTCACGGGGTTTAAAGGGGTTTTCCACTCGCCCCCCGAAAGCGAACGTTAGGGTCCCCGGAATCCAATTTAGAAAAAAATTTTTTGCCCACGTAGGCGGGCAAAAAATCGGAGATAAAAGGCGGGGGGGTACCGATTCTTTACTGTTATTTTGTTCAAGGCCACGGTAAACGATACAGCCGAAAGGTCCCCATCTTTCTTCTCGACGAAGAAGAATCCGTCTCCCGCAGGTGATGAAGACTTGTGTAATGAAGCCCTGCGTAGGTTCTCTTGGATATAGTCGGTCATAAGCTTTGTCTCCGGACTGAAAGCGGTTAAACTCTGCCCGAGGAGGATTAGTACCCGCTGGCAGATCACTAGGGATCGAAGGGCCGTGCGGATGCAAAATTCGGCCTGTTTTTCGAGAAAACATCAGCATAAGTCCTGTAAGAGCAGGCCAACTCTGGCAGAGACCTTCTAGGTTTTTGGTAAGGGCAATCTGAAGGACCGGGCCTGACTGCCCGAAGGCATCGAGAGTGAATGCAGGCCGGACACCCAACGAAGAAATCTCGCCTGTGTTCCAATTAGGTCGGAGCATCCTCTGCAACCAGGGGAGGCCCAGGCAGGATCTCAGAAGAGGATCGAGCAGTACGAAAAACTTCATAGTTTCCAATGTAACGCCCCAATCTGCAAGATGAGGGCGCAGTGCAGAACCTGAATGGGCATCCTTGACGCATTCGCCACTAGACGGAGGACACGAACAGGTTCTGCAGGTAGGTCATGGAAGCCGGTACTGAGACACCATGCATGGCTAATAAAGTTACCGGCGGAACCCCGAGTCCAGGAAGCGTGGTCTGGAAGGTAAACTGTCCGCGAGGTTCCGCAAAAACCGAAATGGTCAACGGGGAGAGGTCGCACTGACACCTAGGGTTGCCTCTCCTACCTGGCCCTAGGTGCAGGAAGTTTCCCGGGCGCACCGGACAGTCTCCAATGAAGTGACCGGAACTGCCCGCAGTAAAGCTCAACTGCCTGAGACGTCGCTGCAGCGTTCCTCCAGGGTCAGATTGCCCTTTCCCCTGCATGGTTCGTCCTCATGAACCGTTGGCGAAGAAAGAGTGAGGGCGTTGGAAGACGGGGGGCTAACCGCGGTAGCCGGCGTGGACGGGTGGACTCGCGTTGGAGCGGAGCTCCTGTTGTCTTTTCGCAAAACGATATAGATCCGGGTGGCCAACCGAATCAGTTCGCCCAAAGATGTATGTCAGGTCGCGACCCGCGAGCTCGTCCTTAATACGTCCCGAAAGGCCTTGCCAGAAAGAGCCACCCAGTGCCACGTTTTCCAGTCTAGATCCGAGCTAGGTGCGGAACTGCACAGAGTAGTGTCCCACAGTGGAGTCGCCCCTGACGGGAGGCGGAGCTGTGCTGCTGCAGCTGAGAGTGCGACCGGGTTCCTCAAAGACAGTCGAACCCCTGGAGAAAAGGCTTGCAGACTAGCCGTTATACGGATCTCCTCGCCCACAGCGGGTGCCCAGCCAAGCTCGCCAGATAGATGCTAATGATGAAAGGCTACTTTAGCCTCTCTGTGGAAATTTGATGTCCCAGCATCTCGATGTGCTATAGAACACTGTTGAATGAAACCTCTGCACTTCTGGGTCTCCATCATAGCGAGCGGGGCGGCAGATCAGAGAAGTACCGGTTGCCAGAGAAGGAGTAGCCGAGCTGCAGAGCAACTGGTGCAGGTGAGACGGCAGCGGTCGCAGGCGGAGGTAGGCGAGCCGCAAGGTATCTGCATCATGGCCGCGAGCTGGTCGAAGTCGCAGACTCTGCTGGGCGACGGCCGACTTAACGCCCGGATTCGGGCAGAGTACCCTGTCGGAATCCATGGCCAGATGTTAACTGTGACGGTTCGGTGGATCCCTGGACCCCGCAAGCGATGGTAGTTAAGCCACGCCAGGGAACGGAATCTAAGTAGCCCCCGTTATTTCACCTGAGCCCGCCGCAAAGCAGGGATGGACTGCTGCGGCGTGAGGCTACCAAGGTCGTTACCCCTGAATGACATGCTTGCGTGGCGGCCGGGGTAACTGCGTGTACAGAATCGTAATCGAAAAGGCGTAGTCCCCAGGAACAGCAGAAGGTCAGGGCAGCGGCAGAGGATCGTGGTCAGAGACGGAACAGACGGTCAGGGCAGGCGCAAACAGGCAAGGTCAGGAAACGTACGGAACGGACCTGGTACACGGATAAGCAATACTGACAAAAGGACACTCAAACTCTCACTAAGCACACCAACAAACAGGCAACAGGTGCCGGGGGCGGGATACAGTATATAGGACCAGCGCCCGGCAATAAGCCAATTACCGGGACACTGGCCCTTTAAATTTAAACCAGCCGTCGCGCGCGCTATGGGGCGCGCATGCCACAGGGCCCGGGAAGACGGGCGCGTTACGGAGCGGGGCCGGGTAAGGAGCCGGCGGGGGACGGGGTGGCCGCGGGTGACCGCGTGCCCGGCCGTGGCCCGGCGGGAGGGAAACGGCCGCAGGGGCAGGGGCGCCCGCGGGCGCCAGGGACAATATAGGGCCCTTTGGAACAGAATTTTGGTTTCAAAGTGGCTTTCTCCCTCACAATTTTTAATAGTGGCTGAAGATGATATTTTTAAAATTTTTTGGGTCATGCTGCTTGAAATGCAGCAATATAAGGTCTATTATAAAAAAAAAATTGTTGTTTCTAACAGTCATTTGTTCTTCACAAGTGGTCCAAAGTGGCTTCAAGCGGTCTTGTGCTTTGAATTTTTTGGGGGCATTTTGCTTTGAATTGCAGCTATACTACAGGTCCTATTATAAAAAATAAAAAATTTTCTAAACTGGCCTTTGGTCTTCACAAATTGTACAAAGTGGTCAAGGCTCAATGGCTTTGAATTTTTTGAGGGCATTTTTGCTTTGAAATGCTGGCTATACTACAGGTCATATTATTAAAAAAATGTTGTTTATAATCAGACATTTGTTCTTCTCAATGTCTAAGAGTGGAACTCAAAGGGTGATGGTGCTGTCAGGAAACAGAATAGGTAGGGACAATGTTAATGGACACATATTGCAAATTGACTTGTTTTTGCTCGATCTGGTATCATAGCTATCAATCCCTGTATTGAGACACCCATTTATACCAATTAAAAAAAAGAGGAAACAAAAGACATGGTGGGATTCCATCCTATTTTAAAAAATGTGTTTTCTAGGAATTAAACTACTTAAAAAACTTGCAATGTACAAAATAGCTGTTAAAAAATTCCTCTGAATTGTACAAGGGAGGTTTCAGGGAAAACTTGACCAGATGTAGGTTATTCAGAGGACATGTAGTTGGAGCACGGACAGAGATATATAAGTACAGAGTCAATTTCCTCATAAGCCACGTTGTGTACTAATGAGATAAAGAATGCTCAAGGAAAAAGGGCACCTGGGTTGTAACAGGTGCGTTAACCAAACAGTTTTTCCAAGGTGTAGCCATGTGTCCGCACTCATACGGAGGGGCAAGCGCTACCAGGTCTTGAGTGTGTATCTGAGGAAGGCTGGAGTTCTCACTCTTCCGCCTTCCGCACTCTGCTTCAGGCACGACAGTTTTCGTTGCTGCGTCTTCAGGGCATTTTAACCTGCGTGTTAATGATGAGGTAACACCAGCCTGGGCTCTCACACCACCCACTATAACACCGGCCCTGGGTCTTGCTGTGGCACGGAAGGTATAGTCAATGTCCAGTTCAACTAAAAATGGTTGGTTGACAGACTCCTTTTTTCCGGCCACTTTTTAATTCGTGGGTCTGAAAGGTTTTAAGGGTCATGCTGCGGTTCCAGGACAGGGTTTTGTTCCATTGTCCAGTTCAATATAAAAATGGTGGGTTGTAAGACTAATTTTTACCGGCACTTTTTATATCTGTGTGTTAGACAGGTTTAAGGGCATTGCTGCGGTCAGGACAGGGTTTGTCAATGTCCAGTTCAACTAAAATGGTTTTGAAAGGAACTACCTTTTTCCGGCACTTTGTAATTGGGGGTCAAACGGTTTAAGGGTCATACTGTGGCCCAGGACAGGGACAGTATATGTCCAGTGATGAAACTAAATTGGTGGTTGATGAAAAGGGACTCCCTTTTCCAGGGCTCTTTTTAATTGTGGGGTCAGACAGGTTTATGGGTCATGATGCGGTCCAGGAAGGGTTTGTCAAGGTCCAGTTCAACTTAAATGGTGTTTGAAAGACCATTTTTCCGGCACTTTTTAATCTGTTGGGTCAAACTGGGTTTTTTTTTTAATTGTCTTACTGTGGACCAGGACAGGGACAGTTATATGTCCCAGTGAAACTAAAATGGAGGTTTGAATGTCTCCTTTTTTCCGGCACTTTTTATCTGTGGGTCAGACAGGTATATGTGGTCATGCTGCGGTCGCAGGGACAGGGTTAGTCAATGGTCCAGTTCAACTAAAAATGAGGGGTTGAAAGGACTGACTTTTTCCCAGCCTTTTTTATCTGTGGGTTCAGACAGATTTAAGGTCATGTGCGGACCAGGACAGGGTTTGTCAATGTCCAGTTCAACTATGTGGTGGTTGAATGTCTACTTTTCCTGGCACTTTTTAATCTGTGGGTCAGACCCAGATTTAAGGGTCATGCTGCGGTCCAGGACAGGGGTTTGTCAATGTCCATTTCAATTAAATGGTGGTTCGAAAGACTACTTCTTTCCAGGCACTTTTTAATCTGTGGGTCAGACACACTGGTTTAAGGGGTCAATGCTGCAGGGAAAATAGGTTCTGCCACATTGCCTGCTGCTGCATGCCGCTTCGGCATTCTTGGCACTTTACTGCTATCACGTCGCTGACGTTGTTCCACCGTGACTTTTGAAGAACGTTGAAGCAGACGAAACAGATGTCTCCAGGTGATCAGTCCAAAGTCTCCATTTCCTGCATTTCTTTCTGGGTGGGTGGTAGGAAAGTGCTTGAGTTTTTTTGTTTTTGTACCGGGGATCCCAGGAGGGTGGCCACCCACGTTAGTACTATGTTGCTTCTTTTTAATGGCCTTAATCAAGAGGAATCATTGTTGGAGGGAAGGAAATGGAGCAATCCAAGCAACTCATTGAGAGATGTGCTTGATTTCCCAAGCCTTGGTGAGGGGGGCTACTAGCCAATCTGATCTTCCTCATCTTCCTCCTTCCCCTCAATTTCGCGCCAACCTCTTTCTAGGACAGGACGCTCGGTATACGTCCGTGTCACAGGAATTACCTCCTAGTCCTCCTCCGCTTCTTCCAGCACAGCTTCATCACAGCCCTTGACTGGACTCTTGATGAGCACCCTGAGAGCTGATACGCCCCGCCTTGAACTAGACCTTGCACCCGAACCACTGCAAATTGAGACGGATAAATTGAGAAACTGTCGGGGGCCTTGTGGTATTTGAGGAGAGAAAGGCTCCGTGTCAGCATTCTCTGGGTCCGTCTCCTCTCCGTCGCTAGGTGGGGACCTGGATGTTTCAGTGGGTCCAACGATCGTTCCAGAACATAAGATACACCACAATGCTCATGCTGACAAGGGCATTGTCCACACATGACCATTTTGGTGGCTTCCTCAAAACTGGAAAGAATGGTGCAGGCTCTTTCACCTTGCCTCCACTCTCACACGGGTTGGCTAAACACCCCGTGTCCGCCCACTGCTTGTCAGGGCCATGTGTCACTTCGTACTGCGTAATGGCATTGCGTGCTGCACAATAATGGAGCATGTGGAGGGTCTTGGAATTCCAGCATGTTGCCACTTCCACAATGAGAAGGTTGACGGAGGAGGCCAAAGCTGACGCATGCAATGCTGCAGGCGGGAACAAGAGGGTAGCTGCGAAAACGGCAGAAGTGCGAATCAGACCTCGAGCCTTTCCCTCAGCAGGCAGTCCAGACCGGGGTTGCGCTTTAGAAATTTCTGGGACGTCAAAGGTCATGACATGTGCCAGGTCAAAGGGATGTGCTACAGCCCTACCGACTCTTAAGGCGGCGGCCAGCAGATTTTAGACACATTCTATCGGCACACACTACTGGGCACAAGGTTTTTGTCACCAGCGGCGCTCGGTTCGTTGCGGAGAGCGTCCACAGCTCCTGGACCTGTGTGTGGACGGTCTCATGCAGGATTGATTTACAAACACGGCCTGGTTTCTCTGGCCGTGATGCACCCAGAAACCTTGGGGGAAAAAGAACCCTGAATCATCCCTGCGGGGTTTTGGAGAGCGTGTACGCCGAAGGCACTGAGAGCCAACCGTCACTACCAGAGAAATCCACACCAGCTCACTGTGAGCTGTCACAGAGGATTTTGCGGCCTTGGCCATTGCTTACTAGTCAATGTGTCGGTGTCAGATGGACTTTTCCTCCCAGCCACAGATGGCAGACAACGCCTTGAAATTTTAAAATGACACGTGGTGTCCAGGGCCTGGGACGGATTTGCTGGCAAAGATATGCCTGCATCGGCTCTGATATGGGGGGCAGGCAAGGCCATACGTGGCGGAACCCATTGTGTCCACCGACGGAAAAAAAGGGCAACTTTCCAGGGGCCAAAAAAGCCTGCAATGCGTCATTCGGCTTTTGGCTTGGGCTGGTTGGGGGTTAAAGTGTTTCTTATGCTACCCAAACCTGGAAAGACAGAAGGCTGGCTGCTAGAATGGCAGCTGTACGATGTGCAGGTCGTTGAAAAATGGTGGATGGAGAATGGGTAGGATTGGTCTCTGGTGGTGCTTGGTGGTACTCGGGCCGACGCGAGGAGGCTATAGCGGCGGGTGATCCCTGATCATGACTCTGAGGAGTCATTGGGCCCAGCTGAGGAAGGAAAGCTTTGGTGGTGGCGGTGGAGGAGGAGGCGGAAGACAGAGGTGTGACAGTGGTTGGGAAGCCGGGGCATCGGTGTGGCACCTTTTTTGGCCTCAAGTGGTGCCTCCTATTTCCAACGCATACAGTTGCTGCATGTGACCTAGACACTGTTGGTGGTGGTCTAAACCCAATCACTGAATCTAAAACACACTACTCAATATTCTAAAATTTACCTTTTTTTATACTCTATTAAAAAACTCCTTAACACCACACTCCCAAAAAGTAAATCACTCTATCTTATGATCCCGTAAATACAAAAATTCTATCCCTAAATTATGCCCCCTAAAACCCTTACAGAGGTATTGGGTCATGCCCCCGAAAGGAGGGCCCCCACTATTGGAGGCAAAACCCTATATTACAAACTGCAAGCCCCTACCCATTTACGGGACCCGATAATTGTTTTGTTTTTGGAGTACTTAAAAATTTTAGATGCTATAGACAATCTACTTACAATAGTGGTCAAATTGTCAAGTTATCCCGTACAGAAGCAATAGAGTCAAAACCCATTGCCCAAATAGCGTTCCCCGGAAAATACTTTTCCCTTGCCAAAAAAAACAATGGCAATCAAGATTTAATTACAAGATACCAAAAAAAAAACTATATTACCCTGCAACTGTAGCAACCCATCTTAAAGTTGAAGGGGTTTCTTTTAAAATTTTTATGGGAAATTTAAAAGGGCTACTGAATAAAAACCGATATATCAACTAAATTTAATTTATACCCAAACATCCCCAAGTGAAAAGGATCAGCCCAAAAAGCAAAGGGGTAATAAAGGTGAATTACAAACCCCTTTTAACACTCCGATCCCCCTTTACCTCATCCCGACGGTTTTTCCCCCCCCCAACGCAAGGGCCCGGGGTTTCAGGGGAAAAAGGAGAATAATTTTAAGCAGTTTTTCGGCGATATAAGCCTTATTGATATCTACAAGATTCCACCTAATTTGCTTTTCACTCACCTTAAAGAAGGGAGATCAATTTTCATCCAGCTGAAGGACGGCCTCCCGGGGTCTCCCTCACGCAAGTGCGCATGCCCGGGGTCGCACTGGGCCAAAGGAAAAACCCAAAAGTTTCCCGGTCCAAAGCACCGTAGCGCCTATCCCTAAGAAGCCCCGCGGGCCAAATAGGGGAAACCCCCCGGAGCTCGGTTTTTCTCAAAAAAAGCAAAAAAACGCACGCGCAAGTCGGGCCCAAAAACCGTTAAAGGAAACAAAAGTTTTTCCCGAACATTACGGCAGCCCCCTTTTCCCGTATTCGGCGCCATAAAGGGACTTAAAAGTGCCAGACTTAGTAAGTACCCCTTCCTTAAATTTTGAAGAGAAAAAAAAAAATAATTAAATAAAAAGGCTTTAGTTTTTAAATAATATAATTTTTCCCATTAGGGGCCGATGCACAGGGTTAACAGTTTAAAAGACACTGTAACAACAATCCCCAGGGGCCCTGAACACAATTTTTCAAAAAAACCCCCCTGAAAAATTTTTTTTTTTTTTTATGAATTGCCTAAGGGGGGTTGTATATTTATGCAACTGCCTGTAAACAGTTGTCGGCAAAAGAGTGACCAGTGAAACGGTTGGCGAAACGGGGGACATTAACATAACGGGAAAACCCATTTTCAGGCATGTTTGGCAGGGCATGAAGGAACTATCAGGTTTCGTTTGTCTGATTGAAAAAAACAGGATGACATAAGGGAAGGGGAATTGATAGAAGGGCTTTTATGCAAGGAAACGAATGGACTTTCGTTGAATCCATGCACCCAAAAGGTTTGAAAAATTCATTTTTGGGCTGCTTTATTAGCCCAAAAAGGTGTACCCCACATCATTAACCCTTGTTTGTTTCGGGTTATGGGCGATGGCCATTGACCCACTTTTTTAATTGTTTTTTATTTTTTTTGAAGTTTATATTTGAAACAAAAAAATTAAAATAATTTTTAAGGTATATGTCACTTATCTGTATTTTCACTTTGGGGTTTGAAAAGGGAAATTATGGTAAAGGCCCTGTGATTATCTATCGATATAAAGGATAAAAAAAAAAAAAAAAAATTGTCAGGCAGTTCATATGAACTAATTAGTGTTAACAGTGGCCAAGGGGATTGTTTTCGGACTTTGAAACGTAATTCAGGAAGAAAAAAAAAAAAATAAAATTTTTTAAAAATAAAAAAAAAAGTGGGTACTTATCAAAAAACTGGTTTAAGTACCTTAGGCGCCAAAAACGTGGGGTAAGCCTGCCGTACATGATCGGGAAACTTTTGTTTCCATGACGGGATTTGGCGACTTGCCGGGGGCGCAGTTGCTATTTGAGACACCCCTCCGTGGTGCTCTCTAGTAGGTCTGCGGCGTGCTTCTTAGGGAAGGCGCTACTGGCATGACCGGAAACTTTTTTTGGTTCCATGGGCCATCAGGCCGACCATCGCACTTGCATGAAAAGGGAAAAGCCGAGTGCCGTACCTTCAGCTGGAGTAATTGATCTCCCTCTCACTTAAAGGTTTTGCACGCTATCTAGGGGGTCACTTTTAATATCAATAAGGCTTATACGCCGACACGCTTGAATTATTTTCCTCTATTCCCTATGAACCCGGGTCGACTGTTAAGGGGAAACGCGTCGGATGGGGAAAGGGGTGGGGGTTTTGAATGAGGTTATATTTACCTTTTTACTCCGATTTTGGCTGATCCTTTTCCTGAGATGTTTTGTATAAGGAATTTTTTATATATCGATTTTTTTAGTATTCCCCCTTTAAATTCCCCTATACAAGTTTAAATGTATTTTCCGGGTATCGCTATTGGACATCTGTTGTGACTCTATGGCTTGTGTACTGTATATCTTGACAATTTGACCACTATTGTAAGAAGATTGTCAATAGAATATAATCTATTAATTAATCCTATATCAATCTAATTATCTGCTCCCTGTACTGGATAGGGACTATGCAGTTTGTAATATAGGGTTAGCCTCCAATAGTGGGGTCGTCCTTTTCGGGACGATGACCCTACCTCTGTAAGGGATTGATAGGGACATATTGAGGGATAGAATTCTGTATTTCCAGTATCATAAGATAGAGTGATTTCACTTTTGGTAGTGTGGTGTTAAGGAGTTTTTAATAGAGTATAAATAAAAGGTAAATTTTAGATATTGAGTAGTGGTGTTTAGTTTCAGTGATTTTGTTGATCCCATACTCTTGAGTACTATTTTTGTTTTTCTGTGAATTTTCTGGTGGTTAAACACCTAAGATACTTGCCTCTACTGATGCGTTTACGGCTTGAGAGGTCCTGGACCTTTTCGACGGCGATAAGTGAGAAGCGGTGTTTCCGCTGATCGTGGCGGTGGAATCATCTCAGCGGACTTCTGGGGCCGTCCTCTCCCTTTTTGAGGCGGGAGCCGTACTGACACTAACCCATGTTCTTCTCCTCGTCCAGTGATGAAGTGCTTGCAATAAAATTCTGCTGAAAAGACCACGGTGGATCCGCAATGTCGTCATCATCATCATCAAAACGAAAGTGTTTCAGCTACTAAAACAGGAGGGCAGCGAAGAGACGCTAAGAAGATATAGGGAAGAAAATAAAGTGTGTAAAATAAAGATAAAGGCAGCAAAGCTGGAGACAGAAAGACGTATTGCAATAGAAAGTAAAACTAACCCCAAAATATTTTTTAACTATACAAATAGTAAAAAGATTAAAAAAGAAAATGTTGGCCCTTTAAAAAATACTGAGGGAGAGACAGTAGAGGGCGATGAGGAAAAAGCAAACCTATTAAACAATTTCTTCTCCACTGTATTTACCGAGGAGGATGAGCTTCCTGTTGAACAGAGGGATGAGGTAAACTCCAACTTAAAAGTTTCTGGTCTAAGCCAGGAAGAAGTGCAGCTCCGCCTTAGGAAGATTAAAATAGACAAATCCCCAGGCCCTGACGGTATACACCCACGTGTCCTACGGGAGTTAAGTGATGTCATAGATAGGCCCCTATTCTTAATATTTATGGACTGTCTAATAACGGGGTATGTCCCAAAGGATTGGCGCATAGCAAATGTGGTAGCAAAAGGGGTCAAAAAGTGATCCAGGAAACTATAGGCCGGTAAGCTTAACCTCTGTTGTAGGTAAAATGTTTGAAGGTTTTCTCAGAGATGCTATCCTGGAGTATCTCACTGAAAATAAATGTATAATGCCGTTCCAGCATGGGTTTATGAAGGATCGGTCCTGTCAGACTAATCTCATCAGCTTCTATGAGGAAGTCAGTGCTAGACTGGATCGGGGTGAGGCACTGGATGTCATATATCTAGATTTTTCTAAAGCATTTGATACGGTGCCACATAAAAGGTTGGTAAATAAAATGAGAATGCTTGGACTGGGGGAAAATGTGTGCAAATGGGTAGGCAACTGGCTCACTGATAGAAAACAAAGGGTAGTAATTAACGGTACATACTCAGACTGGATCCCTGTTACTAGTGGAGTACCACAAGGGTCAGTTTTGGGCCCTATCCTCTTTAACATTTTCATTAATGATCTTACACAGGGATTACACAGTAGAATATCGATCTTTGCAGACGATACTAAGCTCTGTAACGTAATCAACACAATAGAGGATAATGTGTTATTACAAAGGGATCTGGATAAGTTGGAGGCCTGGGCAGGGAAATGGCAGATGAGATTTAATATAGATAAATGCAAGGTTATGCACATGGGGAGGAAAAATCCATTACATGATTACATGTTAAATGGAAAAACACTGGGTAAAAGTGACATGGAGAAGGACTTGGGAATCCTAGTGGACAGTAAACTTAACTGTAGCAGCCAGTGTCAGACAGCAGCTGCCAAGGCTAATAGGATCATGGGGTGTATTAAAAGGGGCATAGAGGCACATGATGAGAACATTATTCTCCCATTATACAAGTCACTGGTTAGACCACACATGGAATATTGTGTACAGTTTTGGGCACCAGTGCACAGGAAAGACATTGTAGAGCTTGAACAGGTACAAAGGCATTGCAACAAAAATAATAAAAGGACTGGGTGGACTACAGTACCCAGAAAGATTAGCAAGATTAGGGTTATTTAGTTTAGAGAAAAGACGGCTTCGGGGGGACATAATAAATATGTTTAAATACATCAAAGGTCAATATAGAGATCTCTCCAGATTTTATTTATACCCAGGGCTGTATATAGAACAAGGGGGCATCCTTTACGTCGTGAGGAACGAAAGTTTCAACATAAACATAGAAAGGGATTCTTTACTGTAAGAGCAGTGAGACTAGGGAATTCTCTGCCAGAGGGACTTGTCATGGTGAATTCAATAACGGCGTTCAAAAATGGTTTGGATGCATTTCTGGAGCGTAATAATATAACAAGTTATAGTGTCTAGGATTCTGGAGAGGGGTCATTGATGCAGGGATTTTTTGATTGCAGATTGGAGTCGGGAAGGAATTTTCCCTAAAATGAGGAAAATTGGCTTATACCTCATTGGGGTTTTTGCCTTCCTCTGGATCAACACCTTAGCACAACAGGCTGAACTGGATGGACGTCTTGTCTTTTTTCAGCCTTACAAACTATGAAACTATGAAACTATCAACACAGGTGACTTCATCGTCCTGACTTTCAGGAGCTGTGGGCTACAAGCAAGAAGCACTGCAAGGCGTTGCCGACCGCCCGGGATTTTTGCCGATTGACCGGCTTCCTTCTCCTCCTCTGATGGCATCAGTAACTGGGCGTCAGAGCAGACGAAATTATCCTCTTTGGCTTCTTGGTCTTTGGAAATGCTTTTGACCACAACCGCATTTTGTCATCAAAGAGGTCTTCAGAAAATGGATTATCCACAGTGGTAGGTACACAAGTTGACATTTGGGCTGCCTTCACTTCATGTTGGACGGATGCTGATCATGCTGATGATGACATTTGTGGCCGTGACTGGGAGGACGAGGAGGTAAGTGCGGATGCAGGTTGCCTAACCATAAAGAACGATTGGCGACGCTGTTGTTACTGAGATTCCAGGGTCCTGCCCAGCGATGGGGCCTGACGGTCCTGCAACTGGACCCCGCGTCTGCGTGTTGTGCAGTTTTTGGAAGGACCCCCGTTCTCTCGTCCTTCCCCCTGCCCCCCTTTTTTGTCGCTTCCCACCTGCTTTTGCCCTGTTCAGAAAGTAAAAATTTTAAAGAAGGTAGGGGAATTTTTTTGAAAGTCTCTTTTTAAAAAAGAGGCAAATAAAGCTATTCTTAAATCCTCAAATTTCCTCACCCCAATAGGATTAGAAACTGAAATGTTTTGCGAATACCTGTAAAAATGCGGTGGTGGAAAAACCCGTAAGCCCCAAAAATAACAGTTTTTCCCTTCAGTCCCAGGGATTTACAATGCGCAGTAGGACTAGGAAATTGTAGTTTTCAACAAAATATCATACAAAATGCGCTATCTGCGCCAAACTGAGATTTAAAGAGCGCAAAAAAAACTATTCAAAGTTTCAGTATGAGGAAATTGCGTTTTTTCAGCAATGAAAAAACGAGAACAACGTGGCTATTGAAAAAAACTAGGCCCCACCAGTGCAAAACAGCTATTTAAAAGTTATGAGGATAAAAAAGGGGGTTTTGCACCAATGAAATATACCAACAGTAATACAAAATTTTGTATTCAAATTTAAGTACAAGGTGGTTATGAAAAAAACTGGGCCCCCACTAAATAAAAAAAAAAAACCCTATTTGAAATGTATACGGATATAAAAGGTGGTTTTGCACCTTGAAATCACCCGCAATTTTTAGAAAAATTTTTTATGGTATATAAGTAAAAATGGGTCTTCCAAAAAAAACTGGGCTGCCCAAAGTGAAAACCCCGTATTAAATTTTGTCGGTAATAAAAAGGTGGTTTTTGCACTTGAAATACATTGCAATTACTAGCAAATTTTGTTAAATATAAGTACAAGGGGTTTTCAACAAAATGGGCTGTGCAAAGTGAAAAAAAAAAAAAAAGTAATTTAAAAATTTTGGGTTTTGTTTAAAAAGGGGGGGTTTTGCACCTATAAAAAAATGCTGTGACTAGAAAAGTTTTGTATCCTTTGAGAGTACAAAGGGGTTTTTTTACAACTGGCTGCGCCCAAAGTAAAAAAAACTAATTAAATTGTGTACGGATTAATAAAAACATGTTTTTTGCACCTATTAAATTACACCTGCGGTGACTAGAAAAGTTCTGTATCATATGTGTAAGTAACAAAAGTGGGTCTTTGAACAAACTGCGCTGCCCAAAGTGAAAAAAAACCTAATTAAATTAGTGTACAGATAATAAAAGGTGAGTTTTTACACCTGCAGTTAACTAAAAACGATCTGTATCCAAATATAAGTACAGGCTGCACAAAATAGAAGCTAATATTTCACCAAAACTGGCCAAAACCTGTTAATAAAAACCCATTTCAATGCAGGTCAAAGCAGAGTCTGGGCTGCTCATATCCACTCGCTCCTTTTCAAAAAGCCTGCCTTCCCTGTCTTTCAGTGTTTTCGCCAGCTCCTCCCCCTTGCGCTGTACAGTACTAGAGCTCCCTTTAACATTCTCAGCCTAAGTAACTAAAAACTGAATATTCTCTAATCTACCCTAAGTTCTAATGTACAGCAGCTAAAAGCATTGTTTGTCAGTGTGAACAAAGAGAACAGTTTCGTCTGAGCAGTATTGAGAGAGACCAAGCACACGTCCTGCTCTTATGATACACAGACACACACTGATTCCTGAACAGGAAGGTCGGTTCTGATGTAAAACGAGGTCATGTTGAATTTTTTCCAGCCAATCACAACCATACACATCCCAGTCATGACGCGCACACTCCACTCACCCTGCTCTATTCTCTATTCTGATATTCGCCGCCATAATACAGAAGCGCCGAAAATGGCGCGTTAATAATATAGATTACGCGCAGAGTTTTCACCGGTCTAAATTATACGCTGATCGAAAAAAATTTCATTCCGATCAACATAAAAACCGTGCCGATTTCAACTTTGTCGATAATAATCGCTCAACACTGGTCACGAGTGACCAAAAGGCACCTTAATCTTCACTCATGTTACACACAAGTTCAGCCCAAAAATGCAAAATACATAATTATTTAATTCTTAAACAAACAATATATAAAACAAAAATATACACAACATTTTTTAAATGAAAAGGGAGGTCTGATTGGTTGCTATGGGTAACAAAGACATTATTCATACCTCAAAACAAAATTTTTAGTAATTAAAACAATGTTTTCATTAAAACCCACAAACAGTGTTGAAAAAAACCTATACAAAAAAAATTTCCTTTGCCCATTAAAAGAAAAGATAAAAAGGTGTGTCTGCTGAAAATACCAAGAGACAATAAAGGGAAGTTTTGCCGTTACTGAGGTGCAAACATAGCTCATTAAAAGGTTAAAAAACAAACTATCAAGTATAATAAGGTACATTAAGCACAAAGTACAAACCACCTTTTTTCACAGAAAGATAGAGAACTCTTATGAAACGGTTTTCTTATATTAATGGAAATTTTCCCTTTCCCAAACTTCAAAATTTGACAGAATAATGGATATATGAGTTTTAATAATGACTGTTTTCTAAACTATTTCCCAATGTAACTTGTAATATTATTTTCACTGTCAGAAAAAATACAAAAAAAATCCTTTCATTTCAAAAACAGGGGGGAAAAAAAGTAAAAAAAACACTGGAATTTTGTAATTTTCCCACCTATAAAGAATGGAGAGGCCCGAAAATTTTATTGTAATCACAAAAATAACCACAGAACAAAAAAAAATTCACAGAATTCCATTTGTAATTTTTAAAAATAATTTGCATTCTTTTTGCATAAAAAATTTATTTAAAAACAATAAAAAAAAACTCAATATTGGTCCAAAAACCTTTTTTTTGAATTATAGGGTCAACTTTCCTGAAGTTTTTGATCAAATTTGCACACACTGCAGCAGGGGTTTTTGGCCCCCCCCCATACAAATCTTCTCCAGATCTTTTAGGTTTTTGGGGTTGTTGCTGGGCACATTTAGTTTTTAGCTCCTACAAGATTTCAATTGGGGAAATCTGAGACTGGGAGCCCTCCAGACCTTAAATGCGTTTTATAACAAGTGCAATCATACAGTAAAAGATGCAGATGCAGGTATTTGGGGCTTAAAGAAAAGCAAAAAGATCGTAGAACCAGAATTCTTGCGATTTGGGAGGGGATCAAATACTTATTGCATGCAATAAAATGCAAATTAATTAGTTAAAGATCATACAATGTGATTTTCTGTTTTTTTTTTAATTCGACTCTAGTTTTTAAATGTACCTAATAAAAATTACGACCCCCATTCTTTTTAGGGGGGGATAACTTGCAAAACCGCCAGTGTATCTAATACCTATTTTCCCCACTGTACTTTAATGAATAAACCCTCACAAATACCTGATAAAGAGTTCTGCATAATCCCATTTCATGGCACAAAGCCTGTTTTTCTCTAGAAGTAGAGAATGCACTTTTGACATAGTTACAGTCCTGATATAAAAAGATCATTAGACATTTTTTGTGCTGTCCATTAATACTGTATATTTGTTATGTGAAAATCTGTTTGGTACTGCAGTACAACCTTCACCCTCTTCTCATCCCCCAAGGTTGGGGTTTACACGGCAAAAAGGGCAAAACTTTCGGTTAAAGCTGAGCAGAAATGCGTCACAAAACCCAATTTTTGGATTTTTTTTAGCACAAAAATTGGCCATTTTTTCGCCGGTTTGCATTTTTTGAACATTTTCCTGTCCACATGTTTGTGCAGATTTTGTGTGGTTTGTGTTTTTAGCCAAAAAAAGGAGTAGATGCATATAGATCCCCAAAAAAATCCATAAATAAATAAAATTTAAAAACACACATATTAAAAAACATTTTGGAGTACCGTGGACTTTTTTTATAATATATATTAAATAAATAAAGGTGTGGTGTGCAGAGTAAATAATAAAATAATAAATATATATTTTTATTTTTTTTTTTTTTTATAAAGTTTTCCCTCCAAAAAAAACATTATTAATAACCGCCCTAAAAGATTGCGGTCTTATTTTCAGGGAGTCTTTTTTTCCATAACAAAAAAAAAAAAAAAAAATTAAAAACGCAGTCCGGGCATCACAACAACACATAAACCGGGCCAAAAATCGAATTTCCCTCAAGAATTTCTTGTGACTCTATTTCCATGTACAACAACTATGGTAAAATTTGCATTCCCATTTTTTATTAACAAAAAACAACATTTATTCAAACGGACACTGAATCTCATCAAATCTTTTAAACCTGAATTTTTGGTGAATTTTTTTGTGACCCATTTCTTTTGGGAAACATTGCCCCAATCTTTCATATCAGAATACACTTTTCCCAAAATGACCCCCCTTGTCCGGTAGTCCAGTTTTCCTTTGACTCATGATTCCATGTGCCATGACAAGAACGTGGGTGGAGATCTTTTAAAAACGGGGGGCGCCTTTCCTAATCAATTTAAAATTTAAAAAAAGTGGGCTCCAATGAAATAGAACCATCCAAAAGGTATCAAAAGGGAAAAGGCACATGGATTAAATAGAGTTGTCACAGCAAAGGTCGAAACTTAGGCGATGGAATTTCAGTTTTTTCTTTTTTAATTACATTTTCAAAAATATCTACATTTTTTTTTTTTCTTTTAAAATGGGTGCAGAGTGACATTAAAAACAAAAAAAATTTTAGATCTTACCAAAGGCCACAAGAAACAAAGAGGAAAAATTTAAAGGGTCTGAATACTTTCCGTACCCACTGTATATCTATTGTGGCAGAGTGACCACAGACAGTTGCATGTTTCTGCCACTGAGTGGAGCTATGCAGGAGATCTACAAGCAACACACCACCAAGAGTACCTGGCATGGTGGGGTAGGAGCTAGTCAATATAGTCACCCAGAACGGTTACAGCCATTTATATTTATTTCGGGGTCGGCCTTATTGGGATAGACAATGTTTGGGGGGATTCTACACCCGTGTTCCAGGGCATTTTTTTTGGCAAGTCCCTTGAGCCCCCTTTTTTAAAGACCGCTGCCCACTAATCAGGGGGTGGTTTTCTACCTAGTTTTAGAGCAACATGGACCAGAGAGAGGAAGACTCTTACCCCCGGTTTGACGAACCAAAGTTGTCAGTAGGAGACTGACCAAAGGGTTTTGGATGCAAAATTGGGCCCCAGACCCTGTATAGAGAGGGATGGTACCTGTGCCTAAGTAGTGGCCTGACAGGATTTGTTTATGTTTTGTTGTAGCTTTATTGACTGAGGCCAGTTTTAAACGACAGCCCTGTGTCAGAGTGCCATTTATGTTTCACCCAAAACTGTGATCCCACGAGCTACGGACCCTTGCACTGTCCAAGATGGCGGCCAAACATGACAGAGCAAACTTATGTGGTCACATGGTGCTGCCACTAGGTGGCATACATCGAGAGACCGGGAGAAACGGCCACCAAGGGCCTGGGCCCGTGGGGAAACCAGGTATTGTCCCCAACTTAGGTTGCTAACCCTTTTACTAGTATGGCAATGTCCAGCCTTTAGGGCGGGCCTTTTCCGGAACAGCTGCAATGGGTGGTGGACTTCCGGGTCCCCGTTCACCCAGGTATTGGGTAGGTCTCTGGAGACCTATTAAAGGCCTCCTTCTCCAGGAGGTCGGGGGCGTGGTCTGTTAGCTGGCAGTGCAGCAGATGAGCTGGAGAGAGAGGCTCTGGCCCCCGGAGGCTTGAGAGAAAGCTGATCATAGGGACTCTGATTTTCCAAGGGTGCTGTGCAGTAGGCACAGACCCATGGTAGTTAAAGGGCATATCTGTTTTTTATGCTTAGTTAGTGGCCAACGGCCTGAGTTTTTGTTTTCTGTTTACTGGCTAATAAAGCTGGCTGTGGCCAGTTTAAACCAGAAGCCTTTGTTAGTGTGCCATCCGTTTAACCCAAGCGGCGATCAATGATACTCCCTAGGACGGCCAAAGAGGGTGTCCAGGCGAATTTGAGTGTCACATATGGTGGAGAATGCGGGCATAATTGGCACAACCTGGGCAAGTGTGGCACAATTCATTTGGTGCAGTGTTGACACGAAGTGGTTCCTGAAGTTGTGCAAGTAAAGTCTTGCTGAAACAAGATTTAAAGGGCCAGAGGCCTGAACGTGAAGCAGTGCTACTAAGAGACACACCTAATACAGAAGTCTCTGTATTAGGTGTTTCTCTTAGCAGCACTGCTTCACATTTAGGCCTCTGGCCCTTTAAATCTTGTTGCAGCAGTGGGGGTTAAAAGACTGTGTTACTGCCAGCTGAAGTTTTTTGGTCATGGAGAAACTCCTTGCCCAGCTGATGCAGTCTATTTAGGAGTCTGAGCAGCTGAATGCCACCATTCGGAAGGAGAAACTCCAGGCAGAGTTTGAGGCTGACCAGAGAGAAAGCCCTTCAAGGCTCCAGGCACAGATGAAGACCGGAAGAGAGGCTGTGTCACAGATTAAGTCTGCAGAAGAAGACTTGAGGGCCTGAAGTGTGGTGTGGAGTGCGAGGTGGAAGATGGCCGCAGAGGAAGACGTGGAGGTCTTCCTTGCAGCTTTTGAGTGGGTAGCTGCCAGTGAATTGCTACCCACAGAGCAGTGGGCTGATGTCCTGGTGCCCTATCTGACCGGCAAACCCCAGAGGGTGTACATGACATGTCTCTGAAGGACAACAGAGACTGTATGAGGGAATGTCCTTTGGCCAGGAGGTCTTCTAGTTCAGGAAAGTATACATCCACTTCTGGAGAGGCCAAGTTGCTGAGGGACCTGCTTGCTGCCGTTGCTACAGGCAACCACCTTCATCAACAGGAGCCTACTACCACCATCCAGCAGAAGGAGCTGTGTTGGAGGTGCCACAGAGCAGAGGGATGTGCTCCTGACTGCCCTCTCAGGAGAAGCCCAGAGAGGTTGCAGCTACAAGTCTGGGAGTCATGGACAGTCAGCAGCTGAGGTCCAGACTGAACCCAGACATACCTGGTAAGACTGTTCCTGTTATTTATGAAACGGGTGTTGAGACTGTGTATCAAGTACAGGATGTATGTGGTTACCAGGGTGGGCAAAATGTAGGCCCAGACACACTGCCAAGCCTTGGGAAGAGTCCTGAGGGTGTTAAGACTGTGAAAGATGGACTTGTAAAGTCTAATGGACTCAGTATGTTACCTGCTATGTTGCCTAGGGGAGGAGACTAGTTTAATGAGGGTGTGTCCAGACCCTGGTAAGTTGTATGCATGCATGGATGACGCCTCAGAGAGTGATGAAGATACCTGTGTAGAGAAAACAGGTGCCGAGGCAGAGCTTGTGTACAGCCCTGGTCAGTACATTCCAGGGACGGGGACCAGTGATGGAAATCCAGAGGGTGCCACTGCTGTGAATGAAGAGGGTGATTGTGCTGGAACCTGTAGTGCTGCTGAGGTCACTGGCTCCAATGCTTGCTGTATTTCCAGTAACTTTTGCTGCAGTAGTCAGAAAGACTGCAGTGATGGTTGTGAGGGGCAAGTGAGTGCGTTTGAATCCTCAGATGGTAAAGAGGTACCTGGTTCTGAAGCAGCTGATACATTTTCTCCAGAGGTTATAGTAACCGTATCACAGAGGTGTTATGTCCGGTGATATGTGGCGACCTACAAGTGGGTGCCATTTGCAGCCAGAGGTCCATTACACTTACTGGTGTTAAGAAAGTAACTGAGTTATTTAATGTGAACACAGCCAGTTTGGTGTTTGAGTGGGAGAACCATACAGATGATAGCTGGGCTGCTATGACTGATGTCCTCTTTGTAAATAGGTCTGCCATCATCAAGCAAACCCGATGATGTGCAAGATATAGGAGGTTGAGAATTCTCCCTTAGAGACGGTTACAATGGATGTGCAGGAAACATCTCCAAACGTTTCTGCAGAGGGTCTGCTCAAAACAGACTGGTAAACGAGGTGTGAACAAGGGAATGTGTCCTCTGGTACTAGTGAAATGCCAGGTAATGTTGGCAGTGGGAACCCTGCACTTACTAGCATGCATGTTATGGGGGCCACAGTGGATCCTAGTCCAAAGGAAGTTATCATCACTAAGGTGGTCACTAAGATGCCAGATGTCATCTAGTAACCTAGAGGCAGAACTTCAGCGACCCAAGAAATTAGAGAATATAGCTGACCCTAAGGAGCAAAAGATGGTCAGTGAGGACCAGAGGACTTGTGTTGAAGAGAGGTTTTGGTTTCATCATAGTCCTGCAAACAAAGAGGTAGCAGGTTTTGGTTCAGGTGTGCCCCAAGCGGCCATGGTGGATAGTGACCCTGAGAAGTGTGCTGTCATTAAGTTAGTGTGGTTGCTGGGTCCAACCAGGGGTCTTTTGTGGGACCCAAAATAGTGAAGACACGTCCCAGTGGGCGCAATGCCAAGGCAGTCTGTGTGTGGGAGAAGGCTACAAGTTATGATAACACTGGTACTGGGATTGTCAGTAGTAGCTCTGTGAAGGTCAGCATGCAGGCTGAAGGTGATGACATCAATGGTCCAGAGCATGTATGTGTGGTGCTACCTATAGAAAGTGGCTATGACCGGTGTGTTGCCCACTATGGGATGAGTGTATGGTATGAGCCCACAGCTGAGCTGTACATAAAAAATGTTGTCTCGCCCCTGACAGATGAAGAGTCACAGGAATGGTGTGAGATGGCTCCACTGTGTAGGTGTTTTGACCCTGGAGTAAAGGTTGTGCAAGGTGAGAAAGACCCGCGGCCTTTATCAAAGGGGGGGGTGGGATATGTGGCAGAGAGACCTTATGTATTCACATGGTGCTGCCACTAGGTGGCGTATGTCAAGAGACCTGGTAGAAACATGCCACCGAGGGCCTAGTCTCAGTGGGGGAAGCCAGGTATTGTCGATAAGCAACATTAGGTTGCTGACCCTTATACATAGTATGGCTAATTTCCAGCCATTAGGGGCTGGCCTTTCCGGAACAGCTGCAGATGGGTGGGTGGCTGTTCCCACGTTCCAGGTCGACGTGTTCCAGCCCAGGTATTGGGTAGGTCTCTGGGGACCTATTAAAGGCCTCCTACTTCAGGGGTTCTTGGGGCGTGGTCTGGTAGCTGGCAGTGCAGCAGATGAGCTGGAGAGAGAGGCTCTGGCCCCCGGAGGCTTGAGAGAAAGCTGACAGTAGGGGCATACTGTTTTATGCTTCGTAAATGGGCCAGACGGCCTGAGGTTTTTGTTTTCTGTTACTCTGCTAATAATGCTGGCTGTGGCCAGTTTAAACCAGAAGCCTTTGTCAGTGTGCCATCCGTAAAAATACCCCTTAGGACTGCCCAGGAGGGAGTCCAGATGAATGTGAGTGTCACAATATATATATGTAGTGAGGGAAATAATTATTTGATCCCTCTGGCAATTTGGTCTCTGCCATGTAAACGTATACTGTACGCATACTGTATGCGCTGCAATACGCCGGATGTTTTGGAAGTACGCGCTGACCACCTCGTGCCTCCTAAGCACGGGAAAAGGGAGCGGCCCTCAGCCGGCCCCATCCACATGCATTGTCAGCGGCCCCTAAGCGCCGTGGAGAATTGACATGTCACTTATCTCCCCCGCCGTACAATACGGTCGTATTGTACACCGGGGAGACAAGGCATAATTCATAGTTCTCTATGAGAGCTATGAATTAACATAATTGTGGCACGCATTTCGCACGTATCAGAGCAGAAATATGTGGTGAAATGCGCGCCGCAATGCGCCGTGTGTAACACCCTTAGAGGCATTTACAGGGGATGTAAAGGAAACATCTCCACACGTTGCTGCAGAGGATTTGCTGCTAGACAGAGCTGGTAACCAGAAGTGGGAACAGGGGAATATGTCCTCTGGCACTAGTGAAACACCAGGTAATGTTGTCATTGTTGAGGTTGCAGTGGGAGCCCTGCAATTACTAACATGCATGTTATGGGGGCAACAGTGGGTCCTAGTGCAGTGGAAGTTATCATCATTTAGGTGATCAGTGGGGAATACCAGATTTCTTCTGGTACAATCCAGATGTCAGCTAGTAACCTAGAGGCTGAGCTTCAGGATCCAGAGAGAGTAGAGGTTGTGGCTGAGCCTCAGAGTCAGGAGATGGTCAGTGAGGACCAGAGGCCTTGTGATGAAGAGAAGTTTAGGTCTCATTATAATCCTGCAGACAAAGAGGTAGTAGATTGGGGCTTCAGTGCGCCCCCATGGGCCATGGTGGATAGCAACCCTGAGAGGCGTGCTGTCCAGGGCCGCCGATACGGGGGTACAACCAGTACTCCCGTACCGGGCCCGGCCAGACTGTAAGGCAAGGGGGGGGCCCGCCGCCGGCGCCAGGCTCCGCCCCCGTGCTCCACGTTAATGGAAGGGAGAGCAGACCACAGGCCTGCTCTCCCTACCATATCAATCAGCTAGAGTTTCAGAGCCCGGGGGAGGAGGGGGAACTGCGCTGCTGTGCACAGTGTCACTTACTTCAGCTTGCAGGCAGCCCCTGTGCATTGAGCAGTCGGTCCTTCCCCCTCTGGCTGCCAGCAGAGCAGTGACATCACACCCACGGCCAGAGGGAGCAGGGGGAAGGACCGACTGCTCCGTGCACAGGATGCTTCTAGCTGAAGTAAGTCACACTAAACAGATGTAATGTAAAGTTATGTGCATCTCAACCTGCAGCACAGCCCCCTATTTCCACCACAGAGATGCCAGGCCACTTCCCAGTCCTGTGGGGCCGCACTCGGGGCCCCTGGTGTATGTGGGGCCCGCACCGGGCCCTGGCGTATGGGGGCCCACTCGGGGCCCCTGGCGTATGTGGGGGCACCGGGCCCCTGTGATTGGGCCGCACTCGGGGCCCCTGGCGTATGTGGGGCCGCATTCGGGGCCCCTAAGATTTGTGGGGTGTTGAGCAGGGCCCCACAAATCTTAAGAGCCTTGATTGGAGCCCCACAAATCCCAAGGGCCTTGAGCTGGCCCCACAAATCTTAGGAGCCTTGAACGGGACCCTGCAAATTCAGGGGTCTTGATTGGGGCTCCCAAATCTTAGAGGTCTTGGTCAGGGCCCTGCGCGGGCCGCTCAAGCCCCCTGGGATTTGTGGGATCCCTCACCAGACCTGTGAGGCCCCGCTCAAGGCCACTCACCAGACCTGTGGGGAGGTAGGGAAACTTGAGTGGGGCCCTACTCAGTTTTCTTCCGTGTGGGGCCCCACTCAAGTTCTCCCTCTACCAACAGGTGGGCCTAATACCTGGCTACCTACCTACGCGGGCCCACTATCGACCTACCTATAGGGGACCCTATAAAATTAACGACCAGTGCACCAAAGGGGTAATTATTACAATTTGGGGCACTATGGATGGGGAGTTTGTACATGGTGGGGCACCGGTGGGATTATGATAAAGTGATAAAGATGATAAAGTGTCAGGTTGTGTTGTGAATTCTGCAGGGACGATTCATGGCCGGGAGAAGTCCTCATGGTGGCCAGGACCGGATGGAGAAGAAAAGGGAAATAAAGAGACTTATCAGATGTCACCTGTAAGTCACTAAATGTAACTGCACTGTATTAACTTATATCTGCCTCATCTATGAAAACTGGCTAGATGTAGGACTTTCTTTGTTGCCCACAGCAACCAATCAGGGCTCATAACAACCAATCAGAGCGCCCCTTTCATTTCATATGGTGCTCTGAAAAAATGAAAGGGGCACTCTGATTGGTTGCTATGACCTCTGATTGGTTGCTATGACCTCTGATTGGTTGCTATGGGCAACAAAGGGAGATTTAGGCCTAGACAGGTTTCATACATGTCCCCCTATATTTTCACTGTACGGTGGTTATATTGGTGTTATTGTATTGGATTATATTCAGTAACAGTATTGTGGTATTATTCTGCATCTTTATGGTGGAGTTATGTGGTGAAGTTGCGGTATTACTTCATCTTTGTATATTGTTGTTATTGGTAATATCGTACTTAGTATTCTGGTCTAGTCAGTAACATTATAGTGGTATAAGTCACCATATGTAGTGATATATGGCGGTATTATTTGGTCTTTTGTTTGGTTTTATTGGTCTTGGTATACTGGTTTGGTCAGTAACATTATAGTGGTGACTTGGTGATCATACAGTGGTATTTTCTGGCCCTTGTATACGTATTGATCCAGAAAATATAAACTGTATGTTGTATAATTCAGAAAGAACTAAATCCAAAAACAATGGCGCAATTGCATTTTTTTTTCTGGGGTTGAGTGACAGGGGTTGCTGGGCGGGGTTTGCTGGGGGCGGGGATATGGGGGTTGGCTGGGGTGGGATTGATAGGGGCGGGGTTGACAGGGGGTCCAAGCGCTTTAGCTGTAGGGGGCCCTGAAATTTCTGATGGCGGCCCTGGTGCTGTCATTACAGCGTCTGTTGAACTTAGTGTGGTTGCTGGGTCCAATCAGGGGTCTTTTGCTTCTGTGAGACCCAAAATTGTTAAGACACTGCCCAGTGGACACAATGACAAGGTAGTCTGTGCGTAGAAGAAGGCTACAAGGTATAGGGGTTGTCAAAGTATAGAGGTTGTCAGTAGTAACCGCATGAATGTCGGCATGCTGGCTGAAGGTGGTGATATCATAGTTGCAGAGCTTGCATGGGTTGCGCTATTAACTGTCTACTGCCGTTCTACCAAAGGACGGAGATCCACGAGCTGAATATCCTCCGGGACAGCCCAAAATGGCGGCCGAAAGTGAGTGAGTCATTACAATATATATTTTCTATGGCCTGTGTGGGACCTATAGTACATCATTCTCCACTTTATTGTCTAAAAAATGCAAACCACATATAAACGTGATGGGGATGATCTTTCTCCCCTTCTGTGTCGCACTGTTGCTGCCAGGGTACTTCCATAAGACACTGTTCACAGATATTCCATAGAAAGAGATCTATTTGTAATACTACTTGGTAGCAGTCAATGTTTTGGATTCAAGAAGACTTCTGTGTCGCACTGTTGCTGCCAGGGTTCTTCCATAAGACACCGTTCACAGATATTCCATAGAAAGGAATCTATTTGTAATACAATAAGGTTGTAGTTATGTTTTTGAGATTCATGAAGACTTCTGTGTTGCACTGTTGCTGCCAGGGTTCTTCTGCATCTTTACCTGTTTAATATTTATCTTTTTGAACATGGAGCGAACTAGAGGTGGTAAGCGAGAAAGGAGGAGCGTAGGACGTGGAACTAGAAGTACGACACAAGGCACTCTTTCCAGTGCTCCGGACAACACACAAGCGACCACATCGTAAGTTGCAGGACCGTCAGGCCGGTCATCGCTTGGTCGGGTCCCTGTGCATCTAATTTCTGAAGATCGAATATGTTCTTCGGTGGTTAACACCCCCTGCATCCAGCAGTTTTACCTCCTCTTCCTCTCAGTCAGGGCCACAAATTTCGTCATCATCATCCACATCATCAGTCCAACCTGAAGCAAACACGGGCCAAATGTCACCCAATTTACAGAGCGCTCCAAATAATCCATATTCTAAAGAGCTCTTTGATGACACAATGCAGATGGAGTCAGAAGGCATTTCAAAAGATCAAGTGGCCAAAGAGGATGATTTTGTCTGCTATGACGCCCAACCGCTGATGCCTTCAGAAGTGGAGAAGAAAGCTGGTATATCGGCAGAAATATCAAGTGGTCAGCGGTAGACTTACGCACATCCCTTGCCTGGCACACGTCATGAACCTGGTTGTGCAGAAATTTCTCAAGCACTACCCGGGTATGGATTGTCTGCTGATGAAGGCTCGAGGTCTTTGCTCACACTTCCGGCATTCGCACCCTGCTTCTGCACGACTGGCAGCGTTGCAACATCATCTGGGCCTCCCCGTCAAATGTCTCATTGTTGACGTGGCAACACGCCAGAATTCCACCCTCCACATGCTCCAGTGATTGTGGCCACAGCGTAATGCCATTATGCAGTATGAAGTGTTGCATGGCCTAACGAGCAGTGGTGCGGACCTGGGGGTGTTGAGCCATAAAGAGTGGAGGCAGGTGAAGTTTGACAGTTTTGAAGACGCCACCAAAATGGTCAGTCAGGATGATAGCATTTTCAGCATGACCATTGTGGTCATATTTTTACTGGAGCAAGCTTTAGACACTCTGTGGCAGCAGGTTCCAGCAGTGATGGAAGAGGAATAGGATGAAGCGGACACAGCTCCTTAGGGCTTGTCTCCACGGCAAGGGTTTTTGGATGGTTTTATAGACGGTTTTCAAGACCGTCTGACAAACTTTAAAAAAACAGACCTCTATGGAAAACCCGTGCAGCGGTCCCAACTGCACGGGTTTTCCGCCGGGTGTTTTTTTTAGACTGCCAGCGGTCCAAAAAAGGTTGGACATGTTCATTCTTCCGCCTGGATTTCGGGCGGAATATGAACATCTCAATGAAAGGGGGAGGGCTTTTCTCCGCAAACAGTGGAGAAAAGCCGTCCTGCTGAGGCCGTGTATACGGTCTCAAAACGTGCCGTGGGGTCATAACCTTATTCGCTGGAAGATGTATAAGGCCCGTCTGTTTCCCAATTTTAGCTGTCTTCTTTAGGCGGTGGTTCAAAGTCCATGGCAGGTGCAGGGTGGCAGTTCAGCTCAAAGAGTAGAGAGCATGAGGCTTGCCAGAGCTCTGGTGACTTTCAGGATGAGGAAGTGGAGGAGGATGATGTGGCAGTGGTGGACACCACCGGTACCGAATACCCCTTGGTGGTAAGAGGTTAGCACAGATTTCAGGAGGAAGAGGAAGAGGAGAAAGATCTAGTTAGTGCCCCTCGACCCCAAGGCTTGGGGGATCCCGGCAGCTTCTCACACATGAGTACATGGATGCTACATGCACTGCAACATGAGCCACGCATCCAGGCAATCAAAATGAACAGCGTTTACTGGGTGGCCACCCTCCTTGATCCACGATACAAATCAAAAGTGAGCAATTTCCTTCCACCCACAAAAATTGACAGTAGAATGCAGCAATTAGAGACAGTGCTTATTGACCAACGTGAGACATCTGTTGCGTCTTCTTCACATTCTAATGTCACGGTGGAACAACGTCAGCAACGTGCCAGCAGTAGAATGGCAAGTAGCCGCAGCAGCAGGCAGTGTGGCAGAAGTGTACTGGATGACATTTTTCACTCGTTTTTTACCAAACAGAGACCGCCTTAAGAGTAAGGTCCATGACTACCTGTGGCTCATCACCAATATTTTTAGACTTGGTGTGGACCCATTTAACTTCTGGGTGTCCAAAATGGATGTATGGCCTGAGCTTGCTCGACACACCATACAGATTTTATCCTACCCGTCAGCCAGCGTTATCTCAGTATGCAACTTCAGCACAGCTGGCGGGGTGATAACTGATAAACAAATCCGTCTTCCCCCTGAGAATGTGGATCATTTGACATTTATTAACATGAATCAAGCGTGGATCTCTGACGATTTTGATGCCCCGGTTGCCGATGTCATCGACTAGTCACTAGTAACTGGTGACAGGAGTACTGCCCATACTGCCATATTGGCACGCTTGGCCATAGCAGCTAGTTTGATTAGTTGGGGAGAACGACTGTTTTTTGGGTCCAGCTGCTGCAGAAGACACTGTTAGCAAATGTCCTTCTAGAAAGAAATCTTATTTCAAATCCTAATTTCATCTTAAAAATTTTATTGAGTGTCTGAAAGGTTATTTTGGCTGTTTTTGAGGTCTAGATACTGCAGAAGACACTGTTAGAAATGTCCTTCTACGAAGAAATCTTATTTCAAATCCTAATTTCATCTTGAAAATTTTATTGAGTGTCCAGAAGGTCATTTTGGCAATTTTTTGTCTCATTCTACTGCTGAAGACACCGTTAGTAAATGTCCTTCTAGTAAGAAGTCTTATTTCAAATCCTAATTTCATCTTGAAAATTTTATTGAGTGTCTGAAAGGTCATTTTGGCAGTTTTTTGGGTCCAGCTACTGCTGACGACACCGTTAGTAAATGTCCTTCTAGGAAGAAGTCTTATTTCAAATCCTAATTTTGTCCCCTAATTTTGTTCCCCATTGGGATGTTCTTGCTGCCACCACATATTTTACATGTTCTTGGGCCCTGCTGCAAAAACTGATAGAGGACTTCTGCCAGTTACCATTTTCCATTTCCAATACCGGTGTCTTCTTATATGTGAAAGTGGCCATGTAGTAGCTGATAGCGCTGCACCTCCTATAGCTAAGCTGTCCTCATCTTTTAATTTAACCATTGAAAGAAATGAATTATTTTAGCCTCTGAATTTTTTTCTGTGATTCTTAGAGCCGAATTGTCTTCACTAAGTTGCCTCTCATATCCATTCTACTCTTATGGAAGGTAATTGGGCTTCTCCTCACTTGTGTCGGTATAAAAATGAACATGAACAACATCACCCATAGAATTAAATGGGTTTCTAAAATCGAGTTTGACTCGAACTTCTAATCGAACATATCAAATTCGAGGTTAGACTAGAATTCGAACTTTTTAGGATTCACTCATCACTAACCTTGAGCTACTAGGCTCTCCATAACCTCTCCACTCCATACATCTCTGCCTTAATCTCTAAATATGTCCCTTCACTCAACCTCCGCTCCTCATAGGACCTTCTTCTCTGCTCTCCTCTTATCAGCTCTTCGCATAACCGTCTCCAAGACTTCTCCTGTGCTTCACCAACACTCTGGAACTCACTGCCACAACACATCAGAGTCTCCACCCTCGCACTAGCCTCAGAGGTAACCTGAAAACCCATCTTTTCAGGATTGCCTATAACCAACAGTAACCCTGTTGCACTACTCCACGCCACAAACATGTCTGCCCTTTACCTCCTGTCTCTTTCCCCCCTCCCTGTAGACTGTGAGCCCTCACAGGCAGAGCCCTCTCTCCCTCTGTTGTTAGTTATTGTCACCTTTGTACTTGTTTGACCTATGTTTTATATATAACCCCACTCGAATGTACAGTGTTCTGGAACCAAGGAGGCTCTAAAATAAATAATAATAATGTCCTGGATGAAAACCTCTTCCAGAGTGCTCTGGACCTCAGACTGGGCCGAAGCTTCATCTTCCAACAAGACAATGACCCTAAACACACAGCTAAAATAACAAATCAGTGGCTTCAGAACAACTCTGTGACCATTCTTGACTGGCTCAGCCAGAGCCCTGACCTAAACCTATTTGAGCATCTCTGGAGATAGTTGAAAATGGCTGACAAACAACATTCACCATACAACCTGAGGGACCTGGAAAAGAACTTCAAGGAAGAATGGCAATTGATACACAAATCCAGGTGAGAAAATTTTTTTTCGTCAATCCCAAGAAAACTCATGGCTACTACTGGCTTTAAAAGGGTGTTTTTACTCAATACTGAGCAAAGGGTCTGAATTAAAGATGGGCGAATTTTTCAAAAATTCGACTTGCAGAGTTCGCCAAATTTTCAGGCAAAATTCTTTTCGACCCAAATTTATTCCCGGCGCATCACATTGAAAACAGCTATTTCCTGGCTGCAGAGAGCCTATAGGGTGTTGTAGGACATTGTGCCATGCACAAATATGCATAGGGAGCGTGGTTTGGTCTTCATACAATGCTGTGTTTTAGTACGACACACAGATGACAGGCGTCGGTACTAGAATCGCTTCACACTTCACTTCTCTGGGCAGTTACAGCAGCAAAACTGACCAAATAACTGGAGTGGGAACGCAGCCTGACAAGGTAATGTCAGCGCCAGCTGGAAAGAACTGAGCTCAGGGCCAAGATCCTACTATAGCGTCAAAGAGCGCACTCCTTTTACACCGACTTCAGATGATTCCACAGATTATGACAGAACCTGTTCTGTTAAACGTTGATACATGTAGAGCCCCCACGAAAGAGTGGAGAGGGTGTCGGCAGTAATTTTGACATCACTGAACATTTTGCCCTTCCTTTCATCCGTCAGTGTTCGCTTTCAATCGGTCAAAAATCCATCAGCATTGCTAAAGCCAAAAACATACAGTAGTTGATCCAAAACAGAGATGACCAGTAAATGGGATATTTGCATGTCTTCTGTTTTCTGTATCCACTCCTGCTTTTGGCTACCTAATCATCAGATAATCCTGATCCTGATTGTGCGAGTGGCACAATGAAAGGTTGAGAAGGTGGCAGCAACATGAGTAGGCCACAGAGTGGCACAATGACAGAGTGTGGAGGTGGCAGCAACATCACTAGACCACAGAGTGGCACAATGACAGGTTGAGAAGGTGGCAGCAACATCACTAGACCACAGAGTGGCACAATGACAGGTTGAGAAGGTGGCAGCAACATCAGTAGGCCACAGAGTGGCACAATCACACAGTATGGAGGTGGCAGCAACATCAGTAGGCCACAGAGTGGCACAATGACAGGTTGAGAAGGTGGCAGCAACATTACTAGCCCACAGAGTTGCACAATCACACCATATGGAGGTGGCTGCAACATCACAAGCCCACAGAGTGGCACAATCACACAGTATGGACGTGGCAGCAACATCACTAGCCCACAGAGTGGCAAATGACAGGTTGAGAAGGTGGCAGCAACATCAGTAGGTCACAGAGTGGCACGTTCACAGGTCGAGAAGATGGCAGCAACATCAGTAGGCCACAGAGTGGCACAATGAGAGAGTGTGGAGGTGGCGGCGGCAGCAGCAGCATGAGGTTGGAGAGTGGCACAATGACATTCTGGAGGTGGCAGCAACATGAGTAGGCCACAGAGTGGCACAATGACACAGCGTGGAGGTGGCAGCAGCATGAGTAGGCCACAGATTGGCACAATGACACAGTGTGGAGGTGGGTGGCAATACCAGTCCCTGTTAAAGATGGTGGGTGGCAGATGGAGCAGCTGGCAGCAGATGTGAGGCATCTGGCGGGTGGCAACATCAGAATAGTAACTGAGGCAGGTAGTTTAAATCCAGATCCATTTCTCAAAGTTTTGGTGAGGCGTCATGGCTGATCTACAGTAATCTGATGCATAAGGCATTGGTGCGTGGAAATCCTGGCCGATCCACGCCTTATTCAACTTGACAAAGGTAAGTCTCTCCACATTTTGGGTGGACAAGCGAGTTCTCCTTGGGGTTACTATTGCCCCTGCCACACTGAACACTGCTCTGATGCCACACTACTGGCCAGGCAGGACAGCTTCTCCAGTGCAAACTCGGCAAGTTGCGGCCACATATCCAGTTTGGCTGCCCAGTAGTCCAGCGGATCTTCTACCTGGGTTGGCAGAGTGCTGTCCAAGTAGTTCAAAAAATCACAATAATCTGCCACACTCAAACTTGTAACAAATCTTTTTAAGTATTGCCCAGGTGTAGCCTCAATCAAGGAACCTCCTTGTCTTCCCCTTTCAGCTCACGAACAAACCATACTTGAGGCATATATTTCAATGTGCAAAATAGCATTTACTAGTGCATATTGACGTATACTGTATAACTTTTAGACAATACAGTGCGGATACAGTCTCTAATCGTATAATCAATAAGATTAATGGGCAATACTTAGCTGTTTCAGCTTAATGATAAATCATAGCAAGTCCAGCCAGGTGTTACGATACTAGGAGTCATGGCTGGAGTCATTGGCAGGGGCTAAGACCAAACACAAGGAGGCACTGGAGTCTTGATCTGGAACAGCAGGAGAAGGCAAGGATCCAAGGTGAGGAGTAGCAGGAGACTGACGAGCGGTAAGTAGGTCACTCGGGGTTTTTTGCAGGGTGGACTGCGAGGAAGGAACAAACGGGAAGGTAAAGTTCCTAGGCGAGAGGACTGTAAGCTAAGCAGGAGCTGGACACAATACTCAAGCAGGAAGTAACAGGCTTGAGGAGTTTATATAGGACCTGGGACGGGAAAACAGGAAACAATATGGCAAACAGCTCAGACACGATCCACCATCTTGAATGAGGGCAAACTTAAGGGCAAACACAGTAGCAAGTTCCACGGTATAGCAGGAGCTTCCTGACACCAGGAGCTGACAGACGCACGTCCACACTCCACGCTACCCAGCGAGCGACGTTTCGGAACACACAGTTTCCTTCATCAGGCCTGATGGTGCAGCGCAGGCACCATGTTCCTTCCATTGTCTGTCACCATGGTGGAGGAGAAGGCAGACATTGGCACAGGAACAGCAGTTTGACAATGTGGAGGAGAAAGCGACGTCTCCTATCCAAGTTGCTGGTGTGGCTGGGCAGGAAGCACATTCACCCAGTGGGCCATAAAGGACATGTACTGGCCCTGACCGTAGTTACAGCTCCACATGTCCTCGCTGCCGTGCACCATGGAAGACACTGACAGGCTCAAGGACTGGCCCACCTTCTGTTCTACATACTTGTGCAGGGTTCGGCTCGGCACAAGCCATTAGTTCTCTGAACGGTGCAGAGTCCACCGCTTGGAAAGGGAGGGACTGCAGTACCAACAACTTGGACAGGAGCACGGTCAGCTTCTTCACCTTAGGATGGTTGGACGCATACTGCTGTCTCTTGGCAATCGCCTCGATGAACGACTGCTGGCACCATGAGTGGCGAGGAGCAGAGGCATCTGGACCAGGAGATGATGGGAAAGACAAACAGCTCCCTTCAGCACAGGTGGTGGAGCCTTGACTGGCTGAAATGGCATGCGTGCCACTGGGTGCTGCTGCTGTTGTTGCGGCCGGATGGACCACCACATCTGAGACACGTTTCTCCCAGGCCACTGAATGGTGACGCTGCATGTGTTGACACAGGGCCGTTAGCTCCTTGGCCACGCTTCCCTTTCTGCCCACAGATTCTACATATACACATGATCGGCTCCTCCGGTGTCTTGGCAAAAAAACTGCCACACCGCCGAGTAGGTGATTTTACTGCCAACGCTCCACACAGAGTGACTACTACCGTCGCTGCCTCGCTGAGCCCCTGTGCCACTACTTTCTTGGACCCGCGAAGCAGGTTTTCTACCCCGTGGCCGTTTGGCTCCCGCCCTTGCACTACTGCCACCCTGCTGACTCACGGCCACACTACTGACTTGCTGGCTGTGCCACTCTCTGACACGCAAGCTGAAACCCTCTTCTCCGATGATGATGATGATGATGATGAAGCCCTTGCTTCACCCGGCTCCCAAGTGTGATCGGCTACATGGTTATCGATTTGTGTTTGCCCGTCACTGCTATTCTCCTCAACGGTCTCAGTATGCAAAGCCTGAATGCTTGCAACAAAACCTCCTATGCCTCCTATCCACATGAATACTTTCCCGCCTACTGCAAGAAGCAGATGTCTGCCTCACCTCTTCGCTGCCAAGTACCTGCTAACTGTCCTCAAAGGCTATGTTCACACGGTTTAATTGCAGGACGTAATTACACCGTGTGTTCGGGAGCTTGCGCCAATCGGTGCATGCTCCCACGGGGAATACATGCATTAATAACGGCGCGTAAACGGCGTGAATAATTGACATGTCATTCCCCCCACCCCCGTGGCGTATTGCACAAGCGGGGAGAGGAGGCGTAATTCATAGTCCTCTATGAGAACTGTGGATTACCGTAATGACTGGGCCAGATTTCGCCCATATTTGAGCGAAGTACAGCACGAAATATGGACCGAAATGCACCCCATTTTAACCCGTGTGAATATAGCTAAAGAGTTCGTCCTCACTGAGCCCAGACCATATAGTAGATCTCTGGCTGAGGGAACGGAACGGGACAGAGCCATTTTGAGGACAGGTGAGGGCCACTGACCTGTTCCCGGGCCATGCCAACTAAGGGTTGTTTCTGATGAACCCACCGACTCTTGGCTGGGGTTGACAGATGTCCTCTGGGAGTTAGATGTTGACCTAGTCTACCAATTAAGATCGCTTGGGTTGCTGGTCAACACACGGCCGTAGATGACAACGGCAGTTCTGGCCTCACCGAGTCACCCCTGCTGCGACGTCCCCTTACTGTGCTTCAACCTGTGCCTGCTCCAGGAATGTTTGTGCCACTGCCACTCGCATGTGAAGGGCCTGCCACCTCTCTGTCTGACATACTGTTTGATCAAAAATTTACAAACTCTGTTTGATGAAGATGTCTGTATATGATAAACACACACCCTGTATTATAGTCCAAACTAACCCACAATGAAGAGGTTAAATTTAGCATTGGGTATGAAATACCCTACAGAACAACCAGATGTAATTTAGGCGTATATGGGACCAAAAATACAGACACCCTGTATTATAATCCAAATTGCCTCACAATGAAGAGGTTAAATTAAGCCTTGGGTATGAAATAACCTTCATAACAACCAGATGTATTTTAGGCATATATGGGACCAAAGAATAGAGACACTCTGTATTTTAGTCCAATTTAACCCACAAGGAAGAGGTTAAATCAAGCATTGTGTATGGAATACCCTATAGAACAACCAGATGTAATTCAGGCGTGTATGGGGCAGAAGTACACCCACCCTGGACTTTAGGGAGAATACCCCACAAACTAAAACAAAATAATAACGCTGGTTGAGTAACAAGTGTGTATATGACACACACTTCTGAAGGTCTTTCACTCCAGTAGCTGAAAAAATGAGTTTCTTTGCTAATGAGTGCAATATAGTGAAGCAGCAGTAGCCAGATGCTTATTGACAGGAGTCACAGTGAGAAGTGTGTGAATTTGAGATGGCGTCCATATTTTAGGGTTGTGACGTCACAGAAGCCTGCTGGTCTCTGATTGGCTTCATGTCTGCACATGTCATTGAGGGTGTTCCTTTCTTCCTCCCAGAGTTCTTTGCCCCATGTCACGCCATGTGCTCGCGGCCATTTCACAAAAAAAAAAGACGATTTGTTCCTGCGAAGTACCATACACTTCAGCTTCGTGCAGAACCGAATACTCTGTGAGGGACTAGAACTCCAAACCCCTTCATTGTAAGAGCAAAGCTCTACCGCTACACTACCGGCCCAAGTTAGTTATATGTTGAGCAGGGTCTTTTCTCAAAGCTGATTGCTTTTCCCCCCATTGTTTTCATTCATATGTCATTGACAGTAAGCAGAGATCTTTACTTGAAGCTGACATTTGTCCTTGTAGTTGAGTAAAGGTTTCTGCCTGTTGTCAGTACAATTTGGGTGAACACCACTAGAACAGTAGTAAAAGCTGCTGGCTTTCAGTGTAATTTGTGTGTAAACAAAGAGATATAACAGGTGCTTGCTGGAGCTTGTGGAGCCTGAAGGCTGCAGACATAAGCATGCATGAGGCTACAGAGCTGTTATAACCTTCTGCATCTCCTGCTTCATACAAAATGATGATGTCACAGTTCTTCAGTGAGGGGAGACACGCCTCCTGGGAGGAGAGACACGCCTGCTGAGAGGAGAGACACGCCTGCTGACAGGAGAGACATGCCCCTGGATTTCAAACTCAATCTGAGAGAATTAGCTGAAGAGCCCGAACAGTTCAATCGATAAAACTCCTTTAAATAGGTTGTTAGGCCCTAGGTAGGTTGGTAGGCCCCAGGTAGCCTAGCTAGGCCTAAATAGGTGGGTAGGCTTTAGACAGTTAGGCCCAGGTAGATAGGTCCCAGGTAGGTAGGATATAGGTAGGTAGATTAGCCCTAGGTAGGTAGGCAGTAGTTAGGCCCAGGTAGATATGTAGGCCATAGGCAGATAGATAGATGTAAGGTATGCCCCAGGTAAGTAGGTAGACGGTAGGTAGGCCCCAAGTAGCTTAGTAGTCTGTAGTTGGGTACCAGATAGCTAGGTAGGCTGTAGATTGGCCCCAGGTAGGTAGGCTATAGGTGGGCCCCAAGAAGCTAGGTAGGTGGATAGGCCACAGGTAGTTAGTTAGGTAGGCTGTAAGTGGGCCCCAGGTAGTTAGGTAGGCTATAGGTGGGCCCCTTAGGTAGGTAGGTGTGCCCCAGGTAGCTAGATAGGTAGGTGGACCCTAGGTAGGTAGGTAGATGGACCCAGGTAGCTCATTTCCAGGTAGGTAGGCAGGCCCTAGGTAGTTAGGCTATAGGTTGGCCTCACATATGTAGGTAGCACCTCTCGGAGACTAAAAACGAGATTTTTGGAACATCTCAATGATATTACAAGCACAGCAGTGCGTAATAGATCAAGTTTATCGCAACATTTCAGAGATAGCCATAATAGTAAGTATGCAGGACTCAAAATTATAGGCATTGATAGAATTACGAAGCCAATAAGAGGAGGTGACATGACCAACATGCTTCACGATCATGAGGCATATTGGATTTTAATGCTAAATACAACTTATCCTCAAGATCTGAACAACAAAAAAGAAATCATGTTCCATTATTGATCTTTTGAATATATTTTTAATGATGGTGGGTTTGTGTTATGTTTTGGTATGTTCATAGGTGTTTATAATGGTTGCTGCTCTCCCAGTGTCTCACTCGATTTTTCCATATAGAATTTTATTTCTAGCACTTGGGTTATCCAACTACCTGCCAGTACCCTTACCTGACAGATTTTCTGCTATGCGCATGTCCGTGACGCGCTTCCGATACACATGGGATTTCCGGAAGAGCGCTCGGCGTTGTTCTTTGCGGGAATTTCAAGCGTTTCACAGGTGAGTGTGTATTATCTCATTATTGATCTTATGTAAAGTTTGTCTTTATAGCCTCTCTCTTGATATGAGTAAGGGTGTTTCTAAACCCGAAACGCATTAACCGCAACCAACCATTTCCCTTTTGCTGTGGAGGATGCTACTGGAGATTTTATGGAAATTTGTTATATCCGAATAAAGCCTTGAAATTTTAGCCGGTTCCTCGTCCTTCAGTTGCTGTATCAACTTCTGCTACTTCCAGGTAGGCGAGGGCCATACAACACTATCTGGGATTTGCCAACTACTACCGACAGTTTATTCCACACTCTACTCAATTGTGGCGCTTACTAAGAAGAACAGAAATCCCAGACTTGAGCCACCTGAAGCAGAGGAAGCCTTCTCCCGTCTGAAGTCCACGTTTGCCTCCACTCCTTTCCTGTCTCATTCTGATGCAGTAAAAGCCTTCACCCTGCCTCCTTTGTAGGAGCTGTAGAAGTTCTTACCCAGAAAACCCAAGACTTTCTCCCTCGCAGAGAGCAACTACACCATTGGGGATCAGGAATAACAGACCATTAATTTGGCTTTGGAAGAGTTGCGCCATCTTCTGGAAGGGACTTGTCATTCAGTCATCATCTACACGGACCACAAAAATCTACTTTATCTCCAGACGGCAAGCGGCTAAATCCTCGGCAAGCTAGATGGTCGATTTTCTTTTCCAGGTTCAATTTCCTGATCCACTTTAAACCTGCTGATAACAACATTAAGGCCAATGCGCTCTCCTGTGCTTCAGATGTAGTAATCCTTAAATCCGCACCTCAGCACATCATTTCCTCCTGAATGCTTGATTTCCACAGCTTCCATTGACCTCCAACGTGTTCCCCCAGGGAAAACTTTTGTGTACCCTGCACTTAAGAAGAAGATTTTAAAATGGCGACATTGCAATGTGGTTGCAGGGCATCCCGGAGTTCGAAAATTTTGCCAACAATATCTCATTTCTACTGTTGGCCAAATCTTGTTACAGATATCAAGGACTTTGTTGAATCTTGTGCCTCGTGTGTCGGCAATAAGTTCCCTCGTCTCAAGCCTGCTGGCCTTCTACAAACTTTGCCTATCCTAGAGGTGCCTTGGATCCATATCACCATGAACTTTATCACTGATCTACCACCCTCCTTGAACAATACAGCCATTTGTGTAGTCATAGACCGATTCTCAAAAAAGTCCTTTGTCGCTGCCCGGTTCCTTCTCCTTCTCCTTCTCCTCCTCAATTGGCCAGCCACTTCTTTCAACACATATTTAGTCTGCATGGACTTCCCCAGCATATCATCATCGAGTGGTCCAATTTGTGTCAAAATTCTGGCGTGCTCTCTGCTCTCACCTACTCTAGAGGTGAAATTGGTCTTTTCTTCAGCATACCATTCTCAAACGAATGGTCGGGTTGAAAGGGTGAACCAGGTTCTAGGTAATTACTGGCGCCACTTTGTCTCTGTATGTCAAGATGACTTAACCAACATTCTACCCTGTGCAGAAATCTCCTGTAAACACCTGGACTCTGATTCTGCTGTTGCCTCACCCATCTACATAGTTTAAGACCAGCACCCTAGTCATTCCTCTTTAAATCTCTTCTGATGTTCCTGCTATGGATGCTCAAGTCCAGGACTTTATGACTGTCTGACATGAAATGTGTCACTCCATACAACTTGCAGTTTCACGCATGAAAAGATCAGCTGATAAAAAAGAAGACCTCCTCCAATCTTTGCTCCTGGAGATAAAGTGTGGTTATCTGCAAAATATGTACGGCTGAAGATTCCAAGTTAGAAGCTTTGCAAACATTTCCTGGGTCCTTTTGAGGTGTTGCAGCAGATTAACCCAGTGACTTACAAACTTTGTCTTCCTCCTACGATGTGTGTCCCACAGTCCTTCGATGTCTCTCTACTCAAACCAATGGTCCTCAACTGCTTCTCCCAAAAGGTTGCTTGTTTAAAGTGAAAGAGTTTCTGGCTGAGAAGGGTATTAAGTTGAAGCGGTATTTTCTTGCGGACTGGAAGGGGTTTGGGAACCAGAAGATAAAATTCTTGATCAGGACCTTCGTTCAAAATTCCATCTGGAGAAAAAGAAGGTGAAACCTAAGGGTGGGGTACTATTACATGTGCCTCCGCTGCCCGTACAGCCGTTCATGGGTGCACTCGTGTTTCTTCTCCTGCTGTACCAGGCACAAATAGCACTGCGATCTGTACGTTAGGCTGCAGATGCACTCAAAATGCCAAGTCCCTGCATGGTTACTCACCTCTCCTCACTCTCGGCTGTCCTTCTGCTGGCTGATGCGCGTATCCCCGATCTCTGTGCTGATTCAGTAAAATTTAAAGGGCCAGTGCTGTGGTGATTTGTTAAACATAGGACGCTGACCCTATTTAGATCAGCCTCTTCTTTCTTATCCTTTCCGGATCTATGTGCCCTCATTGCCTTTAGAAAACGCGTTCTTTGTCTTTCTGCTTCTACCATTTTAATGACCACCTGCCTCCATCCCTTGATCACACTTTGCCTTCCGTATGCCTTGGTCTTCCTGTGGGTCTGTGACTACGAGCCTGACTACGAGCCTGTAACTTGCTACACCTCGGTCGCCACCACAAGCATGTCACGTCAGAGGTAGTGACCTCAGAAAGCCCAACCTGCATTACGGCAGGGTCTGGTACAAATCAGGGGCCCCTTAGACTCTTATCTCTGACGCGGCTTTTGGTGGTGCAGTAGATCCACTACCAGCGGTCCATAATCCCCTTGATGATTCTGTTTAACTATATGGTTTTATGGGGTGTTAAACTTCCCTAATACCAATGGACTTTATGGTTCTATCAAAATTTTATTATTTATCATTCATTTCATGTAGAATGTATGCTGCACACCTTCTATTTACAGTATATTCCTTGATAGTTCTATCCATATGTACATTACTTTTACACATGCCATTTGTTAGCTGGCACCAATTTAGTTAGTGTCCTGTTCTTACCCTTATCTCTGTGTTTTTCCCTGTGTTGCTATCCTCTTTGATATATTATAATAATTACATAGCAATATACATTAGTTAAGGTCTAGATGTTTATCTATCACTGTCACGGTCGGAGATAGTGGATCATCTGGACCACCGCAAGCGATGGCTTAAGCCACGCCAGGGAGCGGAATCTAAGTAGGTCCCGGTTTTCACCAGATCCCGCCGCAAAGCGGGATGGACTTGCTGCGGCAGGAGTCTACCAGGTCGCTACCTCTGATGTGACTTGCTTGCGGAGGCAGCCGAGGTGTAGCGTGGTACAAAATCGTCAAGCAGGCTCGTAGTCGGGGACAGGAAGAAGGTCAGGACAGGCGGCTATGGTTCGTAGACGTGGACAGGCAGAAGGTCAGGGCAGGCGGCAAGATTCATGGTCAAGGAACGGAAGCAAAGATACGGTACACGGTAATCAGAACAAGGCTTAGTTACGCTTTCTCTATAGGCTATAGGCACTAAAGATCCGGCACAAGACTCAGGAAGGGGCAGGCGCTTAAATAAGGGCAGTGACCGGCAATACCCAATTACCGGTGCGCTGGCCTTTTAAATTTTACAGAGCCGGCGCGCGCGTGCCCTAGGGAGCGGGGATGCGTGCCGTGAGACTGGAGCTGCAGCAGGAGCGCGGCTGGGTAAGTAGGCAGGGACCCGGCTGGCAGAGTGAGCGTGCCCGCTGCCCGACATGTGGGCAGCGGTGCCCCTCGGGCAGGGACCACGGGTGTGCCTGCGACCCGGGACGGGGGTCGCAGGTCCACCGGTGACCAGGTCCACCGGGTCTAGTCCACGACCTCACGACCGTCCTGGACTAGACCCGGCCACTAGTAACATCGAGAGATGCGGGAGCAAGACCTCTGCACTCCTGGGTGCCCCGCCATACGGAAGTAATGACCCCACGACAGTATCTTCTTCCAAAGAGCCGGGACTAACGTATGTCTTGCCGGGAGGAATACGTTGTAGGTCTACAGGCGCAGCAGAGATTTGCCGTTCTGGAGGGATAATATGCCGTGGAGTGGGTTCGTCCCCAGTCACATCCGAAGCATGGGAGAGAGCGTCGGCCTTGACATTTCGTTCCGCAGGGCGAAAATGAATGAGAAAATTAAATCGGGAGAAGAAGAGGGACCAACGAGCCTGGCGTGGATTTAAGCGTTGAACCGTCTGGAGATATAACAGGTTTTTTTGGTCGGTATAGATGTTGACTGGGTGATGAGCCCCCTCCAAGAGATACCACCATTTCCCCAGGGCCAGCTTGATGGCCAGTAACTCCCGGTCGCCGACTGAGTAATTCCTTTCTGCAGAGGAAAAACTTTTAGAGAAAAAAACGCAAGTGAGGATCTTGCCTTTGGGCCCTTTCTGGGAGAGTACAGCCCCGGCCCCCACCATGGAGGCATCGACCTAGAGGAAAAACGGTTTCTCTGTATTTAGCCGGGAGAGCACAGACGCAGAGGCGAAGGCAGACTTTAACTTGGTGAAGGCTTCCTCTGCCGCAGGTGGCCAGAGCTTTGGATTGGCGTTCTTCTTGGTCAATGCCACTATGGGAGATACCAGCGAGGATAAATATGGTATAAATTGCCTATAATAGTTGGCGAACCCCAGGAATCTCTGTATGGCTCGGAGACCCACGGGACGTGGCCACTGTAGGACGGCAGACAACTTAGCGGGGTCCATCTGCCGACCCCTGTCGGAAATGATGGAACAGACACTTATCCAGCTTTGCATAGAGGCGGTTGGCCCTTAGACGTCTGAGGACCTGTCGTACATGAACTTGATGGGACTCAATGTCGGGGGAGAACACCAGAATATCATCCAGGTAGACGACCACGCACGTGTATAGGAGGTCCCGGAATATTTCATTGACAAATTCTTGGAAGATGTCTGGGGCATTGCAGAATCCGAAGGGCATGACCAGGTACTCAAAGTGCCCGTCACGAGTGTTGAAGGCGGTCTTCCATTCATCACCCTCACGTATCCGTATGAGGTTATAAGCCCCTCACAGGTCCAATTTAGTAAATATCTTGGCACCTCGTAGCCGGTCAAACAGCTCCGTGATCAGGGGCAGAGGATAGCGGTTCTTTACCATGATCCTGTTGAGCCCTCGGTAGTTTATGCAAGGACGTAGGGTACCATCCTTCTTAGCCACGAAAAAGAACCCAGCCCCAGCTGGAGAGGAGGACTTGCGTATGATCCCCTTCTGGAGATTTTCCTTGATATAGGTAGACATAGCCAAGGTCTCAGGTACCGACAGAGGGTAAACCCTGCCCCGTGGAGAAGACGCCCTGGGCAGAAGATCAATAGGACAGTCATATGGGCGATGGGGCGACAATGTCTCAGCTTGCTTCTCGGAGAAGACATCTGCAAAAGCTTGATACGGTGCGGGAAGGCCCGCCAGAGGCTTAGATGGTACGGAAGAAGCGGTAAACACCGGGCGAGGTGCCACCAAATAGCGAGACTGACACTCCAACCCCAACTCAAGACTTCGCCCGTCTGCCAGTTGAGTACGGGAGATTGGCACTGCAACCACGGGATACCCAGGATAATGGATGAGGAAGAATGGGGTAGCACATAAACGCTCTCCTTGTGCAGGACCCCTACTTGTAGGACCAGAGGCTCAGTGCAGAACCGAATTGGATCCTTGAGAATCTCTCCACTGACAGAGGAGATGAGTAGGGGCTTCTCCAGGCGGATCACTGGGAGATTATGCTGGGACACCAGGGCAGCGTCCAAGAAATTTCCAGCCGACCCAGAGTCCAGGAAAGCAGCAACATGAACCTGAACATGAAGAATGGGAACCTGACCCAGTGCCGATGGTCACGGGCATGGTCAAACGAGGAGAGGCTCTCACCTAGGGATGCCTCTCCCACGCACCCTAGGTGCGCCTGTTTCCGGGACGCTGAGGACGCAGTGGGCAGGATCTGCGGAAATGGTCTGAACTGCCACAGTACAGACAAAGATTCTCCTCACGTCTTCTGGTTAGCTCTGGTGCAGACAAGTGGGCTCTATCTACTTCCATGGCCTCCTCGGCAGCAGGCAGAGAGGGCAACTGTGGCGGCCTTTGGAATACTGGAGCCAGACAAGGGAGACGACGGGTTCTAGTCTGTTCTCGTTCTTGTCGGAGCTCTTCCTGGCGTTCCGAGAAACGGATGTCAATCCGAGTGGCCAGGGAGATAAGGTAACTCAAGGAAGACGGGAGGTCCCGGGCGGACAAGGCATCCTTGATGCGGCTGGAGAGGCCCTTCTTGAAGGTGGCGGTCAACGCCGCTTCATTCCACGATAATTCGGAAGCCAAAGTGCAGAAACGTACTGCATAATCGCCTACAGATGAGTCCCCTTGGCGCAGGTTTAGCAAGGCAGTCTCGGCAGAAGAAGCCCGGGCAGGTTCCTCGAAAACTCTCCTGAACTCGGTGAGGAATGTAGCAAGGTTGGTGTGATCGGGTCGTCCCTGTCCCAGAGGGGGGTAGCCCAGGCCAGGGCTTTCCCGGAAAGATGGCTGAGCACGAACGCCACCTTTGACCGTTCGGTAGGGAATTGGTTGCCCATTAATTCGATATGCAGGGAGCATTGGGTGATAAAGCCCCTGCAAGCCTTGGAGTCCCCATCGAACTTGGACGGCATAGACAGAGGAAGCCTAGGACCGGCGTCGGAGCAGGAACCGAAGGAGCAGCGGGACGGGGTTCGCAGGTCCACCCGTGACAATCACTTTCCCTATGCACTTCCTATGATTTTGTTCATTCTTTTTTTAATTAGGTTATGATGAACTTTGACTTCTGGAGCATTTTCCTGGAAATGTAATGTTTGAGTTCTTTATATAAGGCTGTGTATGACCAGTTTACTGTAAAGACCTTAGAAAGCCTTTGATGAAATACAAAGTTCAATAGAAATTCTTATCTTTTAACATTACCCAGCTATTGCAGAGCTCTAACTGCTGGGATTATAAGCATCTATCTTTCCTGAAGTCCTGGTACAGCAGCACTAGCAAAGGATAGACTAATGACAATCAAGGAGACTGAGAAAAGGGTGACCCCCCTTGCATTTCATGCATGGTTAAACTCTGTACCTTTCTTCTCAGATAATAAGGTGAGCACTCATGCAACCTTATAGTAAACTTGACACACTACACTATTGTGGCATTTTTCTATCCTGAGGTTTAGCGCCTTCAACTACTACCATTGGAGTTCCATGGCTTACGCTGCACTTTTACCTGAATAATCTACCCACAAATTTCCATGGGCACCCTATACTTGCAGCAAAACTGCAAATTGCTTTACCTATATTCTCCCCAGGTGAATACCTCCCAACTATCCTGGATCCCAAGGAACAATCCCAGATTTCAAGGATTGTCCTAGGCAGTCAAAGGCACGTCCCAGGAAGGATGTCTTTAGGAAGCAGAAACAGTTTAAAACCGTGGGGGACCATGGAGCAACTGGCTCACTGCCTCACCAACTTCTCTGGTAGGACACAGGTTAAATTAAACCTGCAGCCTACAGGACATCATGGGTGTATTGCGACATAGGCAGAATGATTATGTCATAGCATTACTCTTCCTGTGCTGGGACTTACCAGGAGGATCCTGTAACTGGTCTGGGGACCAAGAATGATGAAGTCTATTTTTGTTTAAAACTATCTACATTCCCAGGCCTTCCCTGTCTACCTACTTAACTCCTTGACAACCAGAGGTGTAACTTGAATCTCCTGGGCCCTAATGCAAAAAGTTAAATGAGACCCCTCAGCTACTATTTATCATTTACAATATTGGTGTCTCCTTATGTGACAGAAGAGCTTTGGGGACCCCTCAGATTTCAGGCCTGGTAGAGAATGTGGTTACCATGCACCAACTATAACTACTCCCCTGTTGACAACCTATTTACCTACTTGGGACCTTGTTTATTAGCCGTACCTAACTTTCTGGGGCCTTGCCTACCTATCTACTTAGGACTTTGCCTGCCTACCTACCTACCTAGCTACCTGTTGCTGTGCCTGTGGGATACGTTGCCTACTATGTATCTGGGATTTGACTGGCTACCTACATATGTACCTGTGGCCTTGCCTATATACCTACTGACTTGATCCTTGCCTACCTACCTACGTACCTACCTACCTACGTCTTGCTTGTCTACCCACCTACCTACCTGTGGTTCTGCCTACTTGCCTACCTGCCTAGTTGTGGCCTTCTCTGCCTCCCTAGATAACTACCTGGTGGCCTGAGAATTTGCCTACCTATCTACCTAATTAGCTTGCACAGTTCACTCCTTTTATTTCTAGGGGAGATCTGAATTTAGCATAAGCATGACAATCTCCCCATTCTTTGAGATCTGCTCATAGCGAGCTACAAGCTAGATTCAGAGCACATATTACAAAGCACCCAATTAATTGTGGTCTAAAAAGGGTCTTCCTATCTTCAAGGTTGTATTTAGAATTCATGCTGCCCTCGGCACTTTCATTGATAAGTCAGGCCAGGGGCGTTGCTAGGGTCCCAAAACATCCGGGGCCCGGGCCCTGTGTTAAGTTTTGCTCAGAAGGGCGGGGTTCACACGGCGATTTTACGCCCCATGAACCGCGGCATGTGTTTTTACAGAGAAAAAACTGTGGCCAGCTCGTCCCTGTGAAGCTCTCACTGATATTTATTCTCCCAAGAACAGGTAATCGTTGCTCTCAGTGACAGCTATGAGTTACCATAATGTCGGCCCGTACTTCGGGTGTATTAAAGTGCAATTACCCGCCGAAGTACGGACCAACATTACATCGTGTGAACATACACAGCGTATTTGTGGGGTATAGCTGAGCTGTAATGTGCCCCACAAATATGGTAAAATCATAGCGGCTATGATTACCTGTTTTCCCTGCACACAGAACCCGCCATTAAAAATAAGTGACCTGCCGCTTCTTTCGGGGGGGGAGTGAAAATGGATGGGAGGTGGCCGGAGCGCTGCTGAAATTACACGCTGGAGAGCACGTACTTCCCACAGCAGGCGTATAGCGGTGCGCACAGGTCCGTGCCACCATGCGCTGTGTGAACAGACCATTAGGGCAGTGCGCCATGTGTTTTGGAAGTACATACTGTTCAGCGTGTATTTCCAGGCACAGGGGGGGTTGGTCCATTCACCTCCACTATCAGTGCTGTAAGTGACCTGTCACTTCTCTCCCCCAGTGTACAATATGTGTGTATTGTACGCATGGGAGAGACGAGATGTAATTCATAGCTCTCTGTGAGAACTATGAATTACAGTAATTGTGGCGCGCATGTCGGGCGTATTGAAGCACAAATACGCCATGAAATGCGCCCCGCGGTTTACGCAGTGTGAACATAGCCTTAGTCTGGCTGCAGCAGCTAAAATCATATGCAACCCTGACTAATGACAGGTATAAAAAAAAATATATTCAAATATAATTCATCATCAGGTCATAGTTCACATGGTGTAATTACGGTAATCCGTAGCTCTCATAGAGAACTATGGATTACACGTCCTCTCCCCATGTGTACAATACGATCGTATTGTACACGTGGAGAAATAAGTGACTTGTCAATGCAAGTCTATGGGGCTGGCGGGCTGTTGCCCTCCCTCCTCCCTGTGCTTCGAGAAGACGTGCTGATCAGCGCGAGCTCCTGAAGCACACAGTGTATTGCAGCGCATACTGTACATGTCACAATACACCATGTAAACATAGCCTAAGGGACACACAGGCAGTATTATGTTTTAGTGATGTAAATGAGGTGATATTGTGGATATGTGTGTGTGTATATACAAATGTACATACACATTTACATATATACATAGAGACATATATACAAACATACATACACACACATACAATGCATACATACACACATACAGTGCATACACACACACACATATATACATACACACAGACATCTCTACAAACACATACATACATATTTACACACACACATGCATACACATACATTCAGTACAGTTCACATTCAGGAACATTATTTTGTCTCCCCCTTATTACACTACTTGTTCAGCACTGAGGCTCCTCACTCACTTCTTGCTGGTCTGGTCCCGAGATAGGAGCACAGCAGGGGGTGAAAACCTCTCACAGCCGGACAGCGCGCTGCTTCCTGGCTCACTGCAAGGTGTGAGCAGCCGGCGCCCCCTCCTCCGTCCTCAGGTCCCGTCATCCCGGGCAGTCGCCCTCCCCCTCGCTTCCTGCACATAGCTGCTGCTGCTCTGAACTGTGTGTGTGTCCAGGGGACACACACACAGTGGAACAGCTTGTCGGCTCTACAGGTCACAGTAATGACCTGGAACCGGATGTGCTGAGACTCGGGGCACAGGGAGTCTGGTCCGGGGCTTGTGCCCCGAACAAAACCACCTAGCAACGCCCCTGAGTCAGGCTATCTGTCAACTAAAATCTGGTTAATGTTTTTCTATTTTCACAGGTTTCCCTATTGGACTAGTGTTGGATCTATTTATTTAATACAATGGTAAAAGAGAGATGTTGTCAGGAAGTGTTTATTTAAAAAAAAATTGTTTTTTTTGCTTCTTGTTTTTTTTGTCATTTTTATCTTGCTTTTAATACAGATATCTGACCAATGCCTCTACATTATTATTGCTGTACTTTGGTGTCAGCCGCGGCATTTTTGTCAAACCAAGGATGACATTAACCTCCTCTTACTATTACCCCAGTACTCAATGCATTAGGGGTGCAAATCTATATATAGGCATTATAATATGATACAAAAATGAAAAGAAAATGACATGGGGTCCCATATTATTTCACAACCATCTAAGGTGAAATTGACAGCTGCAGCCAGATGCTATCAAAATGCAAATGTCCATGGATATTGGTCCCTTTCCATCCTAAAAATTTCAGCTTGCAGAAGTGGAATATCACATTAGATGGTCTGCTTCTGATAGTAACCCAGCTCTTCTGTGAACAGTAATGAAGCAGTTGCTAACTAACATTACTAACTGTGGAATAAAATGAAAAAAACAAAAACACAAAACACAGTCCCTTGTAGATCATTTAATTATAGTCTGATGTAGTCCCATGAGTCAATTGTAGTCCAACAGGGAAACCTGTAGAAAAACAAAATACTACAAAAACATGACAGTACTAAACTCCATTCCCTAAATCCCCTGAAGATGATGCTTGTTACTACTTGGGGTACTGTGCATGGAATTCAAGACACACAATAGGATGCTGGGGGTGAAGACCCCAGCATACTCTCAAGGAGGTTGGTCCTCTGCCACACCAGTAGATTGTGTCTGCACTCCTATCCAGCCCTTTCCCTTCACCATCATGTTATGCAGCCTAGTACCAACACACAATACAACTCCCACCCATCACCCGATAACTGCACCTTCTCCTGTCACCCCATGAGGAGTTTTGTAGGTAACTGCTGAAGAAGTTCTTCACCCACATTATACCCACCCTTGGTTGAACTTGATGGACACGTCTTTTTTCAACCGTACTAATTATGTAACTATGTAAGACATCATAGCAGTCTGTATCGGACAGAGAAGAGAAGAGAAAATGAATGACTCCAGTCAGAGAAGACATCACTTATGAGTCACCAAATTAAACTGTACTGTGATTACTCATATGTCTACAGATCTCCCATGTAAGATTGGTAGCTATCAGTATACAGTCACTGAATGGCAGTAATATTGGTCCTACTATAATAGCTTATATTCAGGAACAGTATGGTGGTGTTATATGGTGGTGATATGTGGTAATGGTTATTATTTGCTCCTAGTATAGTTATATTATTGATTACATTGGTCTTGGTATAATGGTTTGGTCAGAAACAGTATGGTGATATCTGTTCCTTGCATAACAGTATTATTTGGTAACTACTGTATATGACCATTATTTTCAGGTTTTATACATAGAAAATTATTTGTATCAGATACATTATTTGAAATAAATACATCTTTATACACCCTAGTAGCGCCACTGATTTTTGGCTCTGTTCTTCTGGAGGAAGCTTGGCATGTTTGGGGGTCCTTAGGCATGGTTAGAGGTGTGGCCTGGTGAGATGTCATGTGATTAGGTGTTGTAAGAGTTCTGGCCTTATTTGTCTGATGTGACATTATGTTATGTAAAATGACTACCACGTGGCCAAAGAACCTTGATAGAGTGGGATAATTACTAAAAATAACCACCACAAACTGTTAGACACCTCACGATCTAGCAGCTGTATATTAAAATTCTACTAGAGGAAGGCGCCCTCTGTTGTGCTTTTGTTTTCAGTATCAAAGTATTCATGCAGCAGTGCTTTCTATTTTGGTCCTTACTCTTACTTATTTTGGCTTTTGGTTAACATTTACTGGTGATGGATGACTTACATGATTTTATGTATACTAGTTGACATATATGGTTCTTGATAAGAATTTACTGCTTCTATGTCCTTTTGGGATTATGTGAGGTTCTTTTTAATGAATTCCTATATAAGTGTATTTTTTAAAGTAACACTTTAGTGTTTTCAGATTGATTTACAATAGGGATTTGCTTTTTTATCAGCTGTTGCTAGCCAAGTCTATTCCATGAGTAATGTCCAGAGGAATCCCATAGATTCTGCTACTCAGTTTAGCTCCAAGCCAAATCCCCAAAAAATCCACATATACTTGGTTAGGTCTCATGTCATATCAGTGTGGTCTGATTTAGGAACCAGAATACAGACAAAACTATTGACGATATGTATGAACGAGGTTGCACCAGTTTTCTGGTGTACTTTGAGCCAAAAAGAATGTATAAACCGGTGCACTACAAACTTTGGCACAATAATAAGTATTTTTGTAATGCGCCAAAGACAATTTTTAATGCACCAAAGGGGTGCATTAATGCATTCTGGGGGTGTCGCACCAAATTTGTAGGGTTAGACACATTAATGATTCTTTGATGCCAAACCTAGGCACAGAACAGTTAGAACAGCCAGACCAGGTTAAAGGTGGTCTGCCTGAGCCCGAGTTGTCGTATTGGCACTACAATACTCCTGTATGTATGACCTGCAGAAGATCAGATTCATACATGCTGGTGCATTTTATACTGCCTTTAAGCTAATTAGAACTGGCCTGTCAGCGCCAATATTCATACATGTCACCCTATGTTCTTGGCATGTGCTATATAGATGCAAAAATACTCTTAGGGCATAAGCGTGTCATAAACATGGTTCCTTATTTGTAGTACTGTTTAGCCAGAGAAGAATAAACTAACAAAAACAGTTCTCACATTGGCAACACATATATTGATATAAAGGGCCAATTATAATACAGTAGCTTAGATGAATCTAAAATTTACCATTAGAAAAACATCTATTACAAAGAATTAGTCCATGAAGTATTTAAAATAAATTTACTTAATTGGCATTTGTGCAACAAAAGATGAGTATGATAGCACAAACAACAGTGGCCTCCAAACCTGACAAGTGAAACCGTGAAAGTGCCAGTGCAAATAAACGACAATGCAAAAATTAACCACACATCAAAAAAATATGCCGCATTATGCACAACAATAAATGTACCAAAAAGTGCAAAGAAGTAGTTACCAGATATAGAAGTAAAGTGCATAGGGCTAGCTGGAAATTGCACATAAGGATGAACCAAAATTGTGCAAGTCCACAATTCTCTTCCTGATATCTTGGCTGATTTATTTAGACTTTCCCATGATGTAACACGCAGATGCAGTGTATTTCTAGTGTGCAGTAAAATACATCCACAGGTGTGTCTCTAATTAACTTAGATGTTGCTAATAAACGTATCAGAAGCTTCCAAAGACAAGCCATCATCACACTGTAATTGTTTGGTGGATTTGCTAGACCACCGCAAGCGATGATAGTTAAGCCACGCCAGGGAGCGGAGTCTAAGTAACCCCCGGTATTTACCAGAGCCTGCCGCAAAGCGGGATGGACTTGCTGCGGCGTGAGGCTACCAGGTCGCCACCCCTGACGTGACTTGCTTGCGATGGTGGCCGGGGTAATGCGTGGTACAGAATCGAAATCCAGAGGCGTAGTCGGGGACAGGCAGGAGGTCAGGACGGGTGGCAGAGGTTCGTGGTCAGAGACGGGCAGAAGGTCAGGGCAGGCGTCAAACAGGCAAGGTCAGGAAACGTAGCGGAATGGACTGGTACACGGGTAATCAGACAGGACTTCCAACACTCTCAAGACTAGGCAACGCACACCAACAATCTGGCAGAGAGTGCTGGGGGCGTATTCCTTATAAAGAACCAGCGGCCGGCAATAGACTAATCACCAGGGCGCTGGCCCTTTAAATCCAGACCAGCCATCGCGCGTGCCCTAAGCAGCTGGTACGCACGCGGCGGCCGGGACAGGCAGGAGCAGCGTGCACAGGAGCGTGGACGGGTACGTGAGCCGGCGCCAGGGACCGGGCAGCAGGGGGATGGTCGCGGGGAGCCGCGGCACCCGCGCCGGACACCCTGCGGGAGGGGGGCGGCCATGGGGGGTGACAGCACCCGCGCCAATCCCCCATGACACACATGGGCTGTTCCAAATTGTTAAAAGGCTCTCTCATTATTCTGGCATTTAACAAATATAAATAATTTTGATAATCCTAATTGACCTAAAACAGGTAAGGTTAATTCTGATTTCATGTCAGATAGTGAGAAAGACATGCATATGTGTCTTTTTATATAGTGTGTGTAAACTACTGGTTTCAACTGTATAGTGATTTGCACTGTCAATCAATGTATATGGGCTTGGTTTAATGCAATTTTTAAATTTTAGTTTAATTTTTACAGATTTTCTCTGCTTTTTACTCGGCAATTTGGCATCAAGTCATATACATCTATATATCAAAGAGCTCAGCTTCTCTCCTCTATAATATAACCCTATTTATCTCAGAGCTCATCTCCTCTCCTCTATAATATAACCCTATATATCACAGAGCTCAGCTCCTCTCCTCTATCATATAACCCTATATATCATAGAGCTCAGCTTCTCTCCCTCTATAATATAACCCTATATATCACATAGCTCAGCTCCTCTCCTCTATCATAAAACACTATATATCAAAGATCTCAGCTTATCTCATATATCATATAACACTATATATCACAGAGCTCAGCTCTCTCCATCTGTCACACCTTGGTCTCAGATAGGGGAGCATAAACCCCCTGACAGGTTCCCTTTAAAACAAAACATGACGCAAGCAGCACAAAACCATATACAAAAATATGTCATGAAAAATCACTGCAAAGTTCCTCTCCCTTAAACCCAAAGAGTTAAATGCAGTCCAAAATCCTAAAAAAGAGAAGCAGCAAAACTGGTTCCGGTGAATACAAAAGTGTACTTATTCCTCCATAAAAAATAAAGGTGCAACATTTTGACCTATAGGTAGGACTTTGTCAAGCATAAAGATATAATATATCTCTCAACAATAAATAGCCATGACAATTAGTGCATCACCAATAAATATGTGGGCGGTACCAATAATATTAAATCGTGAATATTCATCTATTAGAGCAAATATATATTATCCCTAATAATATAAACAGTGTTACATATTGTATATATAAAAAATTACTTACACTAGGATTGTTTGAATTTTCTGGATGTTTAAATTTTATTCTTTCTTTTGAATAAACATCTGTTTTTATGGAATTTGCTGGATATCGTCTACTTTTTTCAAACCTAGACCGAGAACAAGTATGGTGGAGAAATTAGCATTTTGCACTTTAGAGGTCATTCCTCTAATACCTTCCCAAAACTATTAGACTTCTACCCATTTTCCCGACAATTGATTGTTGTTTATTGCCCCTGGGCAAACCCTGCTAGGTTTTAATTCACTTTGTGGCTTTCTTACTTTCCATTTTATGATATGCTGACTCTCAATATGGGTAACTTTACATCACAATTTTCTCATCTGCCTCAGTTGCTATCTTTAACCTCCTTTATATTCCTTTCATAAAGTAAGAATTCTCCTATACAGGTAGACTGGTATTTATTTGATTTTCTCTTTTTCTGGCTTTGCTCAATTTCTGACTTTATTAACTCTCCTCTCCCATTCTGTGAGTAAAATATTCTTTTTTTTTACTATAATAAATTCTCAGCCTTCTCAGAATACACATACTTATCATTTATATGGAAATGTTTATGCCATTAGCAGTGACAGTCTTTACTGTCCCCAGGCCCCAGTCTCCATCTCCTTTCCTGGTATGGCTACTGAACATTACAATAAAACTCTCAAAAGTATTGTTGATAAAGTAGGATTCCCTCGCCTCCAAACTTCCTAACACAGATTGTATCAATCTCAAATTTGTTTTAGTTGCACCTAAAACATATGTGAAGATAATTCTACATAGAATAGTAAAATTCCTCCATAACAGGATTGCTCAAAATTTCACCTCTTTAACCTCCTTGCTCACACTTATAGTTCAAAATAACTCATTTATGCTTTTCACTCTATTCTTAGTCCTTAAAGGGGTTTTCTCAGCACAATGATTAGCTTTTAACATGTAGGGAAAGGAATATGAAGGCTATTACCAAATACATTACAGTTTTGATTTTGCTTTGTACACAAGATAAAGAAGATTTTATCTACTGCTAGTGTATGGAAGTTTCTCTTGGTTACCAACCACCTTTCCCTACTCTTTCTCTTATCTGGTTGCTTCAAACTGCCACATGAACTCCCTGTTGAATCTTCTCTCTAGCACAAGAGCTTGTTTATTTAAGCTAATGACAAGCTTTAACCCTTAGAGCTCTGTAGTCTTGTGCACCACAGATTATAAACCTCCTGAATGCATCTCACTGTTACAGGAATAGATAGGGATGGCAGAGCTGATATGCCAATCACGGCTGTAGAACCACCCACAACCTAACCAGAAAGTGTGAGTCTGAAGCTGCCAGTGGCTCTTTGAAACAGCATCATGAGACAACCCCTTTAAATGTAGATGCCTATCACAGACCTGTGTGCAGAAGACCTTGCCAATTAGTGCAAAGTTAAAATGAATAAACATCCTCCATGAATCTATATTCCAGTCACTAGATAGCATTGATTCCCTTCCCATCCTCGCTATCTTTAGTTCACTTTCAACATCTGATCTAATAATAATAGAACAGACAGTAGGCTACTCTTTTCTCACCCTATTACCTGTATTATTGATTCAATTCCTCCATCTCTCCCTGGCTGACACTAGTTACCTAAGCAATATAACTATTTTCCCTTATTTCTCTGTTACCTTTCCCTCTTCCTTTTACTATGTGTTCTAAACCCTTTAATTACAGACAACATTTTTTTGGTCCTGTCTTGTACTGCTAACTATCAATCTACATTTGTTCTCCTCTTTATCTCTAAATCCCTGAAACACTTTGTCTACTCTCACCCAAACAGCTATTTTATCTGCTCTCTCTTTTCTGCCCTTTAGAACCTTGTTTTTGAACTCCACATGCTACTGAAACTGCCCTTCTAAAGGCTCAAATTATATCCTGACAGTTAAAACAAAGTTAGGAATAACTTGTCAGACAAGTGACCTGCCATAGTCTTTTTTGTCACCCTGGTTAGCAATCCAAGGTCAATATCAGCAAGACTGACCTGCCCATTAGTCAGGAGTTTGGTTGGTAAGTATATATTAGGAAGTATATTTCTATTAGGAATGTTATAATTGCCATTAAATTGTGTTCTACACACTGTATGTATATTTTAAGTAATATTATTATTGTAAGTAATATTAATCTCAGTAACATTTTAATGTAATTTATTACATGCAACAAATTACTACAGGAAAGTCCCTTTCCTGCTATGGTTAAGGCATGTTGTTGTTTTCACACCACAGACCCATGCATTTTCTAGGATTTTTTGGGAAAAAAAATATTTTTGGATTGGCCTTTGTGTGGTGTTTTTCTCTTAATTTATTTAAGGTTTATAAAACCGTGACTGTGGCAACAATTCTTTAACAAAGATGGTAAAAACACGACTCTGTATTTGCAAGCAATTTTATTGTGTCCTTTTGAAAATTGATTGTTATTTTTATTTTCATTTTTTATTTTGTAATAGCACATCAATAACACCAGAAAAAAATGCTTACATAGGAGTTCTGAGCACAGCATGCTCAGCAAACACTCCATTTGCTACAGACATGGCATGGAGTAGGAAGGGGGATGAAGGACTCAAGTTCTCTATATAAGTATAGGTCACAGAGGTGGGCCCTATATCTATCAGACTGGGGCCTATGTACCCATCTACTGGGGGGCCCTATATTTACATACCTACCTACTAGGGACCCTGTACAACCACATACCTACTGGGGGTCCCTATATACCTACCTTTTGGGAGTCCTATATATACATACCTACCTATTAGGGGCCCTATTCGACCACCTACATACTGGGTATACATACCTACCTACTGACTGTGTCACCTATGTAGCTACTTACCTACTGGGGCCCTATATACCTAACCACTGGGAACCATATATCTCTATCTACCTATTAGGGAGGCCCTATATACCTACAGTTGAAACCAGAGGTTTACATACACTATGCAAAAAGACACATATGCATGTTTTTCTCACTATCTGACATGAAATCAGAATAAACCTTACCCGTTTTAAGTCAATTAGGATTACCAAAATTATCTATATCTGCCAAATGCCAGAATAATGATAGAAAATTTTTAAGCCATTTTTATTACTTTCTGAAAAGTTAAAGGTTTACATACACTAGAATTACTGTGCCTTTAAACAATTTGTGACAGCCCATATGATGATGTCTTTGGAAGCTTCTAATTTTATTAGCAACATCTGAGTTAATTTGAGAAACGCCTGTGGATGTTTTTTTTAATACACACCAGAAACACACTGCTTCTATGTGTATCAACATGAGTAAGAGAATTGTGGACTTGCATAAGTCTGGTTCATCCTTATGTGCAATTTCCAGATACCTGCATATGCCTCGTTCATCTGTACAAACAATTATTCTCAAGTACAAACAAGATGGGAATGTCCAGTCATCAAACCGCTCAGGAAGGAGACAGATTCTGTGTCTCAGAGATGAATGTGCTTTGGTCTCACATGTGCATATCAACCCAAGAACAAAAGCAAAACAACTTGTGAAGATACTGGCGGAAGCTGATAAGATTGTGTCACTGGCCACAGTGAAATGATTACTGTATCAGCATGGGCTGAAAGGCCGCTCTGCAAGGAAGAAGCCATTACTTCAAAATAAACATATAAAAGCCAGATTAATGTTTGTAAATGCAAACAGGCACAAAGACATACATTTTTTAGACATGTCCTGTGGTCTGATGAAACTAAAATTGGACAGTTTGGCCATATGACCATCGTTACTTTTGGAAGATAAAGGGACAAGCCTGGAAGCCTAAGAACACCATCCTAACTGTGAAACAAGGGGGTAGCAGCATCATGTTATGGGTTTGTTTTGCTGCAGGATGGACTGGTGCACTTCACAAAATAGATGGCAACATGAACAAAGAAGATTATATGGCAATACTGAAGAAACATTTCAAGACATCAGCCAGGAAGTTAAAGCTTGGGCGGAAATGGGTCCTCCTAATAGATAATGACCCAAAGCGTACTGCCAAACTGGTTACAAAGTGGCTTAAGGATAACCAAGTCAATGTTTTGGAGTGACCATCACAAAGTCCTGATCTCAATCCTATTGGAAATGTATGGGCAAAGCTGAAAAGACAGGTACAAGCAAAGGGACCTGCAAATATGTCTCAGGTACCCGAGTTCTGTCAGGAGGAATGGGCCCAAATTGATGTTTAATTCATATAGTAATGCTACCAAATACTAATGAAATGTATGTAAACTTTTGACATTGCAGAAAGTAAGAAAATGCCTTAAAAATTTTCTCTCTTTTTTTTCGGATTTGGAAAAATATAAATAATTTTGGTAATCCTAATGCCCTAAATGGATAAGGTTTTTTTGATTTCATTTCAGATATGGAAAAAAAACAAGCATATGTGTTTTTCTGTGCAGGTGAATTTGGTTCAATGCATAATATTTGAACGCCTCACTTAGCCCGGCACCTCCGGGCCGCTGGGGGTATTTCGCCCCGGGATCGCCGTCTTTGGAAAAGGGAATATTGGCACTAGACACAGGGGTTTCTTTCAACGGGCCCTCACCCTGTTTATTTTTGGCACGGGTTTTTCCCTTCAGAAAATAAAAAAAATAAACTCTCCCCCGTCTGGCCATTACTAACCTAGTGAGACCCTCTCCGCTGTGGTTGGTCTACTACCCCGGGACCACTAATACCCTTTGACCAGCCCCCCCGGGTAACAGGTTTCCCCCACAACCCTCTGGGGGTAGAGCCTCTCTTCAGCTCCACTCCCCAGGTAGCAGCCATGCCCCCCGAACACCTGTATCCCAGGTTTTTTCAGGCCTCCAGGGATGTGCCCAAAAACGTGTCCGGGCACGGGGAACCGGGGAACGTGGGAACAGCCCCCCCCCAACTGCAGCTGTTCCGGGAAAGCCAACCCCAAAAATGGGGAAATCGCCCCTACCACCAAAGTGCCCCCGCAAACCCCCTTTTTCCCCCAAAAAAAAGCCCCCCTTGCCCCTCGGGTGGACTAGAAGTGGAACATTTCGGGCCGTAGGTCGCTTGGACATTTATTAAATTAAAAATTAAAAATAAATATATTTTTTATAATTTACTTTGTGTTTGGGTCATTGGGTATTTCTATTAGGGGGACCAATTGGGCCAACTTTAAATTTTGGCGAGTTGGGGATGGCAAAATAGCCATTATAGCTGTTTTTTAATATATTATTATTAATATTTTATATATATTATATAAGTACATAAAAATAAATCTCACAAATTCAGAGATGAAAAGTGCTTTGATCTGACAAGTATACAACCCCAAGAAAAAATATATATATTTACTTTTAGGGCTGATGATATGGATTTGATATTTACAAAATTTAAAATTATGAAATTTTGGGTGATATTTAAATGTAATGATTTTTCATTTTTTGCCCCATATGATTTTGAAAATTTTTTTGCTTATATATTAAACATTGACTTGATTTTTTTTTATGAAATTATGGGCGACATGTTTTGAATCTCGCCACGCCCGGGGCGTACCTTTCTGCCGGAAAAAATTTCCCGGAAAAAATTTGCGCCTGTTTTATGTGGAACTGGGGCGGTCATACACCCTTTTTGAAAAAGTCCACCGCGCTCGCCGTTTTTGGGAGGCGCAGTGGGGGATTTTAAGGCCCCCGTGCGGCGCTGGCAAATTATTCGCCTTTTCCGAGGAGTTGCGCTCTACATGGGGGGGGAAAAGTCCCCCCCGGGGCCTCGCCGTGTATGGGGCGAAAGTGGGGACTTAGGCGCAAAAGGGGGACTCCCGCCGAAGATGTGTTCCGTTTCGAGACAGGCGGTACATGGAATTGAAAATAGAGAGAATTGCGGGGAAAATACATTTTAAATCAAATTGTTTAAGCTCTTCTGATTGGTCGGCGGGAAGCCAGCCAATTTAGAATAGGAGCGACAAACCCCTTGTATCCCATGGAGGGAAATTTTACCAAACAGATTCCAAGGGGGGGGGGGACACTTTTAAAATACGTAAAAAAGCCTGAAAAAGAGTGATTGGGGTTTAGCGGCGGGGGGTTTTGGGTATCCCCGCCAATAGAGCGCCAAATACCCTTTTCCCATTCTACTCTATGGAAAAGAACAGCGCAATGCAATCTCGGGCTCAGCTCCGTGGGCCCGGGAGTATGAATAAAGGGAAAACCTTTTTATTAAAATGTCAAACATTTAGATTAAAACGCTGAAACCTTCTCTTTAAAATACATCAGTGAAATCCCCAAAAACGCGTTTGTCGCCGAGACCGGCCTACATAGGGAATTGCAAAATCCGGGAAATTTTGGGGGAAAAACAGTTAAAATTTCCCAAATTTCCCAAAGGGTTTCCATTGGTCGCCATAAACCAGCCAATCGGGAAATTGGGGGCCAGTGGGCCCCTTCTAAAACCAAAGGGGGAGTATTTGACCCAAACAGAATTTTCGAGCGACAGGGAATTCTAACCCATGGAGAAAAATGGACCAAACGGTTTCCCAAAGGGGGACACTTTTAAAATACAGTTTAAAAAAACCCGAAAAGAAACTGATTGGCTGAGCGATGGGGGGGTCGCCAAACTTAGCCCAAACAAAAGCAAAAAAGGGTAAAAATTTTTCCCTAGAGTTGATGGAGAAAAGAAATGCAGAGCGAGCTAAATTTTGGCTAATTTTTAAAAATGCCGCGGTATTTGGACCAATTTTGGGAGAGCGAGAACGCTCTTATGGGGTTTTTAATGCCCCAAACTGTAAGAAAAAATTTAAAATGCCCCAAATCCCAAAAGATAAGACTACAGAAAATTGTCCCGATGAGATATAAAAGGGAACAATAATATTGGTCACGAAAAATGAAAAAA
>JAODAL010023748.1:0-62020 GCA_025379985.1 Phyllomedusa bahiana
AAAATCAAAAACACGTACTTAATGATTTGGATAAAAAGGTATTTTTTGGCACCCATCAATTCACTTGGGTAACTACACAATTGCTGGATTCAAATTAGCTGCAAGGTGGCTCTATCAACAAATCTGACTGGGCAAAAGTGCAAAAAACACGTATCTGTAATGTATTTGGATAATAAAAGGTATTTTTTGGCACCTATCAATTCACCTGTGCGACTACAAAATTGTTGTTTTCAAATTTAACTGCAAAGTAGATCTATCAACAAAGCTGGCCTGCGCCAAAGTGAAAAAACACGTATCTGAAATGTATTCTGATAATACAAGGTATTTTTGTGCACCTTTCAATTCACCTGTGGTGACTACAAAAATTGCTGTATTCCCATTTTAAGTGCAAGGTGCCTCAATGAACAAAGCTGTAGTGCGCCAAAGTCAAAAAACACGTAATCTGTAATGTATTCGATAATAAAAGGTATTTTTTGGCACCTATCAATTCACCTGTGGAACTACAAAATTGCAGTATTCACATTAAGTGCAAGGTGCCTCAATGAACAAAGCTGTAGTGCGCCAAAGTCATAAAAAACTTATCTGAAATTTATTCGGATAATACAAGGTATTTTTGACACCTATCAATTCACCTGTGGTGACTACAAAAATTGCTAGTATTCACATTTAAGTGCAAGTGCCTCAAAGAACAAAGCTAGTATGCGCCAAAGTCAAAAAACACTATCGTAATGTAATTTCTGGATAATAAAAGTATTTTGGCACCTATCAATTCACTGTGGTGACTACAAAATTGCAGTATTCACATTAAGTGCAAGTGCCTCAATGAACAAAGCTGTAGTGCGCCAAAGTGAAAATAACACTATCTGTAATGTATCGGATATAAAAAGTATTTTTTTGGCACCTGTCAATTCACCTGTGGTAACTACACAATTGCTGGATTCAAATTTAACTGCAAGGTGGCTCTATCAACAAATCTGGAACTGGGCAAAAGTGCAAAAAACACGTATCTGTAATTATTCGGAATAATAAAAGGTATTTTTTGGCACCTTTCAATTCACCTGTGGTGACTACAAAATTGCTGTATTCACATTTAAGTGCAAGGTGCCTCAATGAACAAAGCTGTAGTACGACAAAGTCAAAAAACACTTATCTGTAATGTATTAGGATAATAAAAGGTATTTTTTGTCACCTATCAATTCACCTGTGGGACTACAAAATGCATTTTAAATTTTTAAGTGAAAGGTCCTCAATGAACAAAGCTTATGCCCCAAAGTAAAAAAACACGTATCTAAATTATGGGAAAATACAAGGATTTTTGGCCCCTATAAACCTTGTGACTACAAAATTGCTGGTTTTAATTTAACTGCAAGGGGGGAATATCAAAAAAGGGGTGGAAGGGGCAAAATTGAAAATGAACTATCTAAAATGTATACTTTTTTTAAAGTGGATTTTTGCACCTAAAAAAAACCCTGCATTACTAGAAAAATGTGTATCCTAATATAAGTTCGGGCTCCCCCTATCCAGAAAATTCAATAGAAAACTTTTAAATAATAAAGCATTGCAGTCAATGTCTACACTAAGTTTTGGGTAAACTTTACCCAGAAATTCTTTTATAGACTTGTCTGTGTTCGCCCGGGGGGGCCCCCCCCTGGGCCCCCCCTGCTTACAGGGGAAGAGCCCTTTTAAAAATTTCTCTACCAAAACACAAAAAAATCTTAAACTCTAATCTAAATAAGTTTTAAGGATACAGCTAAACAGTAAGCTTCTCGTAAAAATAAATAATTTCGCTGAGCTTTTGAACAGAGGCAGACCACGTCCTACTGCTCAAAAACCTGAGAGACACAAAGGCTAAACAGGAAGGGCTGTTCTATTAAAAAGGTCATGGATTTTTCCAGCCAAACGCAACCAACAGCCTAAAGACGTCGCACACCCATCTCACCCTGCTCTATTCTGTAAGCTGATTTGCTGGCCACCAAAATTGACAGAACGCCGAAAATGGCGCGATCTTAATAGATGATGCACAATTTTAACCTAAATTATCGCATGTATCTAAAAATTTCGATCAACATAAAAACTGTGCCGATTTCAACTTTGTGGATAATAATCGCTCAACACAAACTGATAGGTAATCATTGTACCGTACGGTAACACTTTATTTTGTGGGGTCCAGCTTTTCTGCTGAAGGGAATTATAAAAAAAAAATAAAAGAGTGCTGGTTTATTTTACCCCTAGAACATGAGCGCAAAAAGAAAGAGTTATTCTGTGGAGTATAAGAAGGGAATTGTGGAAGACTCTTGGGAAAAAATCTTACTCTTTTTTGCAAAGAGAAGATGTTGATTGTCAGTTTGGTCCAAAATGGCGAGCTGATATGGTAACCTCAATCAACAAGTGGACAAGGAAATGCTAAAAAGCGCAAGTGTGGATCAGGTCGGCAACCATTAATTTTTGAGCTAGAAGAACTGATCTATGATTGGGTTGTTGACAGGAGAGCAAAGGCTTTGGTTGTGAACGGGGCTCAGATTCAAGAATTTGCCCTTGCAATGGCACCCCACTTTGAAATAGCCCATGAAAATTTAAAGCATCACAACACTGGCGGGATAATTTTCTTCAGCGAAGTGAACTGTCTTTAAAATGGTCCCAACACAGTTTAAGCTGGAAGATGCTGAAAATTATTAAATGTGCATTTGCAAAACAAGTTCCACTGACTTTTCTAAATACAGTCTTTCAAACATGATTGCTTTTGGATGAAACTGCAGTGTTTATGGCAAATCATCTCAAACAAAAATTTTGAGCAGCGGGGTGCCTCCCAGTGTACATTCCCTGCACTATGTACAGAAAGTGCACGTGTTACCTGTATTTTGGCAATTCGTCTAGATGGCACCAAAAACCCCCTTTAATAATTGGTAAGGGCAAAAAGATAAGAATGAACGCGTTTCAGGCATTTTTATTTTTGAAACCGAAAAAGGGCCCGGGCCACACAAGCAGTTATAAGGAAGTGGGTTGATTTAATGCTACCCCTTGTTATGCGAGGAAGCCAAAGAGGTCTGCTAGTCTGGGATACAGCCAGCACACACCGTGCTAAAAACATGAAGAAAATTTCTTCATGAAAGAAACATAAATCAAATAATGATTCCTGCAGGAATGACGGCCTATCTCCAGACTCTTGATATTGCTATAAAATAAGCCATTTTAAGGACCATTTGCGGTTGGAAATTAATGACTACATTGAAAATAGAATGGAGAGAAATCAGCGTGGAAACTTTGTGAAGCCTAAACTACAAGAGGATGTGACTTGGGTGAAGAATTCATGGAAGAAAATCACTGACAGTTGCATTGCAAATGTCCTACGAGCAGGCTACCTTGACAAGAAGTATTCATTCAAGGACAGTGCAATTGCTAGACATGAGAGATATGGGCCACTGATTCTGAAGGAAATGGCGTCACAACAAAGTCAACAGGAAATTCAGGGATTGGATTGTTATGATGATGTCATAGAAGATGATGACATGATTGTCATTGAATAAATTTTACTTCTGTTCAATACAGTTAATCTAGGTAGATAAATACCTTATACCATACCGTTAATTCTTCATACGACAAGATTCACAGTTTGTCTGGTTATGCTGGTTTGTGATTAAAGGTCCATTTTTTTTGGTCAGCAATAAATGTGAATTTGTCTTACCGTATTTGAAAACTATAAGGCACCCCCCGAAAATAAGACATAGCACAACTTTTGGAGCAAAATTTAATATAAGACAGTGTCTTATTTTCGGGGAAACACGATAGTTTGTCTGGTCACTAACCGCTTCTAATCAACTAAAGCTCTAGTTGCTGTCACTAATCATGCCAGAAAACTCTCCTCTACTCACTCTGGTGACTGCCCATTTGCAGGTCCTCTTTCTCTTTGTCTCAGAGTTAAAGGGACTCTCTCACCACACTGATTAGCTTTAACAATGCAGACAAGCTTCCCTAGGTTACTGAGCATCTCTCTCTGCTCTCATTACTTCAGCTGCCCTGATGACTCTCTTAGTGCTGAGTGTTATCTCCAGCACAGGAGCTTTCTTATCTATGTTATTGTCAAGCTTTATCCTTTAGAGCTCTGTAGCCTTGTCCACTGCAGTTTACAAACCTCCAGCATTAATACCATTGTAACAGGATCAGCTAGGAATAGCAGACCTGATATGACAATCACTAGAAAGTGAGAGTCTGAAGCTGGCTGTGAAGAGCAAGCTCTGGGAAACAGGAAACACCCGTTTAAGCCTCTGGTGGACTTTATGTGATGTTGAGCTTACTCTCATGGCCCAGTAGAGGTCTTCATGAGCAAAGCAGCTCACAATTTTTCAATGAACTCAACACTTGAGAGCATGCAGTCTCAACTGTAACAGCAACAAAAAAATCCTGCTATAAGTAGGCAATCCTTCCACCTTATGTGGTCTACAGGACTTTACCCACCAAACAATTATACAACACAGTGTCTTCCAACTACAGACTTCTACAGGGCTTCCTAAACTAACACCTCCCATCTCAAACCCCACAGCTTAGGATGCCAATTCCCTAACTGTTAACCTTACATTGTAGACAATATAAAATAATTGGCATGGCATGGCACTCTAATTTTTTTCATCACAGCCTAGAACACAACCCTTACACAGAGCTTTATTTCCTTATCGTCACTGCTAACTAGATTAAATCTCCTATATAGACCTTGGGATAAGCAGTTTCCACTTACAATTCTATTCATGTCTAGGTTGAATAAAGCAATGGGAAAATTTAGCATATTAAATTTTGTTAGTAGTGGAAGACACCAAGGGTGACATGTATGAACTTTGACGCCAAGGCGTCAATTTTATTGCGCGCATTAGTAGCATAGAATGCGTCTGAACTTATGAACCTGTTCTACTGTGGGTCATAGATTAGGCGCTTTCTAGCTCCAAAATGACAACTCAAGCTCAGGTAGACCACTATTAACTTGATGTGCCTGTTCTAAATTTTTTGCGCCTAGTTTTGCCATCGTCCCATCATAAATATGTAGAATCATATGGTTGTGGTGCGACGCCCCCAGAATGCCCCCAGATCTTAAGCGCATTAAAAAGTGCTGCGGGCACCCGATAATGTGCCTAATTTTGGAGTGCGCCATATTACAAATCTAGAGAACAGGGCTGCACCAGTTTTAGGGCTGAAAGGATGCTTGACTACTGGCGCAGCCCTATACATTCATGTCGGCCCCAGTGAGTGAATGACTTTCCCCATCTACACATGATTGCAGATGTTATACAGTAAACCAAAAACAACCACCTTTAAATGCCTTGCTTAAGTCTTCATTAATCTCCCCGTGCTGGTTTCTAAGCTAATTTGTGCTTTTCCTGTGTGTAGCCTCCTTTTTCTGCAACTGGGCAGCAGCATTTCCTGTTTGATAGCTCTTATGGTATGTTCACACCGTATATTTTACTCCGTGTAACATATGCTTTTCAATACGTGTTTGGATCCATCTGTCAGACCCCATACTGACCCAAACACGTATTGAATAAATAGCAGTGTGATTTTACATTGCTTTTTATTAGAAACACATCGGCGCTCACACAAGTGATCGTTGATGCGTGTCTCACTGCATCTTTCGGACCCGTTCCAAGAATTGACATGTCGATTCTTGGTCCAACAGATGCAGCAGGAGCCCTATTTTAAACTATAGGGAGCATCCAACACAGTGCCAAACATGGAGTTGCGTGTTTGGATACGTGTTGGTTCTGTTTTAGATCCGATTGCTGCAGCATTTTTGGATCCGATTTTTGATCTATCACGGATCCAAAATCAATAAAAAACCTGCTGAACAACCCTTTAAACTTTGCCCTTTAAAAACTAAACCACAAAATTTTTTTATTTTTGACACCCTTTAACTTTAGCATAACCAAAGAGTTGTCCCATGTTTTAGTAATTTAGCCACTGGCAAAATGTTTACTTATTATTAGTAGCTACATGCTTTTGTTAGTTAGTTATAAGATGATGCTACTAATAAGAGGCATCCAAACAAATATTTTGCTCAGAGACCTCCAAAACATTGATCTGGCCCTTTAAAAATCCATTAGTGGTGTTCTTCAAACTAGATCAGTGCACTGGGTGGAATTAGTTTTAGCCATTTTAAGACTACCTGAGCTACTTTTTCAGCAAAAATGTTAAAATTGACAAACATACTAATAAAGGTAATTAAATATGACGAGTTGTCATGTTCTTGGAAAAAAACGGTTCTTCAATACAACAGTATGAGACAAAACAGCCATTAAATCCATTGAACGTCAAACCACTAAATGTTAAAGACGTCCTGCTGAGCAGTAGAAATGCCACTTGTCGACAAAGTATAACAAACTAAAAATGGACATATTCAGAACCCTTTTTCTTTTTCCCCTAAATCCTCACTTAAAAACTGATACTTTTTATGGGACACAACAAATTTTTAGGAATTTAGTACGGGTAGATTATCAGAAGTCCTTCACCACAAAGCGCTGACTTCACATCTTGCTCAAGAAGATATTCAGGTCAGGTTAACGGCTGGTGAAGTTAGATTTTGTGCCTATCATTAAAAAAAAAGGACACAAGATGTTGAAAAACTCTCGTCCCATCCATCTTTAATTAAATCTGTAGTTTAGCAGGACTAATAAACTCCCCCAAAGGGGAACATGTGTCACTGGGGCACTCGGGAAAAGTATTACCTTGAATAATTTTTGAGAACAATACCAAAGCTGTCCCTTTAAAACTGGTATGAAAATTAAGACCATAAAAGTATTTTAAAGCTTATGAAAGTTCACATGACAGCATTTTATGTCCCATCAATACCTAATTTGAGTGCTTTAGGTAGGGGGGAAAATTATTAAAAGTAAGAATTTTTTTTCCTTTCATTATAAGATTTGATAGTAAAACCCCAAATTTGCACATGCTCTTACCTTTTTCTTCAAAATTAAAATATTCTATCCAAAAAAAACAAGGTTCCATGGACATAATGGAGTCTATTTTTCAGAAGATTGTCTCCTCAAAGGGCCTGTCTACATGCTAAGCATTTAAAGTCGAATTTTTACGCAGATTTGGGTTGTAAAGATTCAACTATAAACTATTACCACTGACCTCAACTTAAAATTGGAGCTGCAGCCCACACGGTTTGGATGTTCTTGAGGTCGGATTTCAAAATCGACAAAATATGTTCATTCTTTCTGCCGTATTTTAGGTAAAAATTCATCCCAAACATTTTTATGTTGGATCCGCATGCAAAACCCCATAGGAAAATGATCTTTGATTTTCCCCGAAAAAAAAAACCCCCCAAACCCAAATTAAACCAAAAAACGGAAAATCCGTTTTAATTCTTTAATAAAGCGTTGTGGGAAAAACCTTAGACATGCATCTAGGGCCATACCCCTAGCTCACATATTTTCGTGGGTGATTAAAGTTTAAATATTGCAAAGCATTGACCCCTTGATTTAAACTTCGGCATGGGGTTTACTCGCACAGACGACTGGGAAAACTAAGGGTACGTTACACATGTCTTTCAGACCATTTTTGGGGCGTAATTGTGCTGCAATGCACCCCGAATTACGTCCTATAATTACGCACTCTAGAAAAACATACTTTTTTTTCTTATAGGGTGAAGTCACATGGCGTTTTTGCAGCGTATAGCAGTGTGTACTGTGCGCTCCGCTATACGGCAGATGTTTTAGAAGTGCGCGCTTTCCAGCGTGTACTTCTAGAATGATATGTGTTGGCTCCTATCGACTATCATTTTCCCCGGCACATAAGTGCTGGGAATAAGTAACATTCTTTTTCCCGGTGCGCAATATGCGTGGAGGAAACAGCACGTAATCATAGCCCTCAAGGAGAGCTATGACTTCATATATTTGCGGGCCATACTTTGGGTGTATTGCAGTTCAATTACGCACCGAAATATGGCCCGCAAAGACACAGTGTGAACATACCCTTACTATTTTATTCTCTATAGAAATAAAGATTATTATTATTATTATTATTATATTAGAAAAAAATAAAAGTACATAAAAATAAAGCCTAACGTATCATGGAAAAAAAATTAAAAAATTAGTAGAATAACCAAGCGCAAGAAAGCTTAATAGCGTTCAAACCTATATGTACTATGGAAATGAAAAATGTACCTGATCAGGAAGGGGAGTAAATGATCAGGAACTAGTTAAAGGAGTTGAGCAAAAATCAACACGTATCATCTAAACACAGAAAAAGTGTTAGCGATAAGTGTCTGATCATGAGAGGTCCAACACCTGGGACTCCTACTGATCACAAGAATGAGGGGTCTATGTTACTGTACCAGTCCCCTAGACATATGCATGTTACTACCACTCCATTAGAACGGAAGACACAGGACCCTGTTTTCATGATTGGTGGAACTCCATACCCATAAATCAGTCATTTATCACCTAGTCTGTGGATAAATGATGTGTTGGTTATGGGAAAAGCCCTTTAAAGTTTCATTCTTGTCAAAATTGCTTTACTGTATTATTCATAGTGAAGGTGTAAAACGGCTGGCACTCAAAAGAGAAGCTTAACACCTGTCCATAGGACCCACCCTAGGCATAAAACATTCTCTCAATTCTCATAAAAATGTATTTTCAAATAAAACTCAAAAATGAAGAGAATGTGATTAATGAGGAGCATCGAAGCTGCAGCCCAAGGGGACGGGAAGGATCACTTTTTTTTTTTCTTCCCATCCTGGCTCTATTTTAATATAATTTTATTACAGTGGACAGCCCCTTTTAAAATCAAAGTAGTCAGTATTCTCCTTATGACTCAGTACTGTACTCTCAAGAGGGAACGGAACAATAATAGACCACAGAAACACTGCATTGTGCTATGTGAGTGGATGTGATTTAGCTAAGTATATGTAGAACACAACATATAAAGAGAACTATCAACAAAGGGGTTGTCTGATTCGAATAAAAATTAAATTAAGGTTAACAGAAGACTGAAGAAACCAAATGCTGGAACATGGGAGCGGAGGACGGGCCATTTTAATTTTTTTGAACCAGACAGGAAGGCATTATCCAGTTGCTAGAAGGGGATTATCTGTTCAGAATCCTCATTTTTGGGTCAGGATGGAGAGCTAGCCCATTTTAATGTTTGCATTACTAACACCCAAATCCGCGCAGTTCCACCAAGCTGAACTTAGGTCTATGCAAAAACTGAAAGCTACCATTTACAATATTGGTGTTTTCTTATGTGGTAGAAGGACTCTGTGGCCCCCTAAATCTGCATTGCCCAGTGGCAATTATTAGTTCCACACCCTTTTTAGATATGCTCCTGACCATGTAAGTCATAAGGTGATCTAAGTTCAGTAGAACAGCTTAAGTTTCTGACAAGATGCAGACATTTAAAAATGTGGACACATGTAACACTGGCCTTGTTGCCAACCATATTTAAGTGTGTTGAGAATCCATTTCATTTTCATATACCCTACTAGGAATTTCTGAGTTAACAGACGGGGTCTCTATTTCAGGATTACCACCGTAGCCTAGCAGTGGATATAAAAAGCATCTCTTGCTGTGGAGGACTTATTTGTGCATCACACATACAGCCCACTGGTTTTAATGAGAATGGTGTAATGCTCTATGTCTCCTATAGGGGCGCTGCAGGAAAACTGAACATTCATGGCAAAGATTCCCCACAGATACCAGCTGATCACTAGAGGTCTCAGCAGCAGAATACCCTGTGATCAACATAAATACTATCTAACCAGACGAGATTGTCCAAAATGTAGAACTTCTTTCATTCAGTAATGTTCTCTTGGGTGAAGATTTTTGAAAATATCACACGGCAGTTTTGTATCAAGATTTTAGATGAACATTTTCTCTTGATACAGTGTTTGAGGAGATGTGTTTGTAATATTCTTTATCAAGCTATTGAAGTTCAATGACTTCTGCATTTTTAGAAGCTCTTTATTTTCGTAGCCTTACAATGAGTTTCAGCAAGGGACATTCACATCTAAAGAGACGTGTCATTTCAGATATTCAATCAGTCCGAATCACAAAAACTTCTTGATGACTGCAACGCATGCATCCAGCGCTCTGTATGATACGAAGTGCTTGTTTAGAAGAGTATATAAAAAATTCACAATCAATTGACTATCACTTGTGTATAGGTTTCGAGGCTGAGGATGCATTTTACAGCCTAGCCCTTGTCTCATCACGGGAATGTTTTCTTTACAAATCCTGCAATGCAGACAACTGAAGTTTTTGTTTTTCAATCAATCAATCAATGCTTTTTATAGCCTGCCCTGCTTCTCCCTGTTCTATGTCTAGATGGACGGCTCGGGGTATTAAAGGAGTATTTAATTTTAGACTTAAGGCACAAAATATTTTGAAGTTGCTATTGAGACCAGTGAACCTCCTAAAGTTACAGAATTGCTTTGTATCTGTTTTTGTGTCTACTTGACATGCATGTCCCCTGTGATGGAGGGAATCATTTACAGCCACAAATTAATCTCTATGGTATTAGCACCCTATTTTCTGTCCTTCTGAAAGGAAACAGACTTTAATTACTGGCATGACATCACAGATTCCAGAAATATTTTTGATTCATTTGAACTCCTTTCCGCAGCAGAAATTTTTGTTTGCGTTGTGTTCATTTTTTCTTCCCAGCCTTCCAAGAGTTATATCTTTTCTGTAGACATGAATATATGAGGGTTTGATTTTTGCAGGACAAGATGAACATTTTGGGCGAGATGTCCCAACACGCCAACGGCAGTTTTTTGTTCTATTTTGCGGCAAACCCACTTTTTACGCCATATTCTTGTTGTAAATGGACTGTCTTAGACCAAAACTAGGCGTATTATACGCCGGGAACGACACTTTGTAATGTGCCTAAATATGGTGCGCTTTGCGCACCCATCGCGAAATGCACCTATTGAGGCGCCTTACATATGTTATGTGCCCCTGTCTGGCAGTGAGCCTCGAAAGACGCATACCATATACTACCAATGATATGCTATGTGCCGAGTGTTGAGCAATGCGCCCTTTTTTGATGCAATGTGCCCTTTTTTGATACAATGCCCCCTTTTTTGATGCAATGCGCCCTTTTTTGATACAATGCCCTCTTTTTTGATACTATGCCTCATTTTTTGATGCAATGCGCCCTTTATCGATACAATGCCGCCTTTTTTGATACAATGCCCCCTTTTTTGATGAAATGCGCCCTTTTTTGATACAATGCGCTCTTTTTTAATGCAATGCGCCCTTATTTGATGCAATGCCCCCATTTTTTATACAATGCCCTCTTTTTGATGCAATGCGCCCTTTTTTGATACGATGTGCCATTTTAGACGCAATAAGTAATCTATGCAAGGTATACCTGACGCCAATTTTTAGAAAGTATCGGACTTTCAAGCGCACTTTACACTGATTTTATGCGGCTAAAACTGGCATAGATACGCCACTTTTCGGTCGCCCTTTAATGGTACCATTAATACCCTGTTTCCCCGAAAATAAGTCATCCTCCAAAAATAAGACATGGTACATTTTTTTTATGCAATTCAGAATTTGGCTGCTTATTCTGATGTTTGTGATGAAATCACTACAGTATATTAATACATGCTGATTTTTTGTTCAACAATAAATGTGAATTCTTGTTCATGGAAAAATAAGACATCCCCAATAAATAAGTCTTAGCTTGTCTTTAGGAGAAAAAATTAATATAAGACACTTAATATAAGACAATCTAAGTCTTATTTTCGTGGAAACAGGGTAGTAGTATTTAATGTACTGGGAAATCCCCCAAAACTTCTTTGTAGAGTAGAAAACAAAAACATCATTACACCATTTCTGTGTTGTTGTTGTTTTTGGTTTTTTTTTGTTTTTTGTTTTTTATAGAGTTTACTACACAGTACAGTTAGGGCTTGTTCACACGGCGTTTTTGTGATCCGTTTTACGGATCCGCAAAACGGATCCGCAAAACGGATCTAACAATTGTCAATGTAATTAACATTGAGTTGAATGGCAAAAGCGCATCGCTGTTCCCACAGGAGATCAGCGATGCGCTTTTGAGGGCTCTCCTGCGCTGCGCTTTTCGCATCCGCTTTAAGAATTGACATGTCAATTCTTCTTGCATTCTACGCAAGTGAAAGCCCATCGGAGATAATGGAGTCCGCTTTTGGCACATGTCCAAAAGCGCTCCACACTCCGAGCACGTATCAGCTGCGCTTTGCATCCTGAAAGCGGATGCGAAAAGCGCACTGGGAGGCTGGACGGGGATCGCTGGAGAGGTGTGCGGCTGGCAGCGGGAGCACAGGTGAGCGGCGGAGGCAGCGCAGGCGAGCAGCGGTGGCAGCGGGAGCGCAGGTGAGCGACGGCAGCGCGGTGAGCGGCGGAGGCAGCGGGAGCGCAGGTGAGCGACGGCAGCGCAGGTGAGCGGCGACAGCGCAGGTGAGCGGCGACAGCGCAGGTGAGCGGCGGCGGCGGCAGCGGGAGCGCAGGGGGATCGGTGGTGAGCGGCGGCTGTGGGAGCAGTGACAGTGGAGGTGCGGTTGATTTGAAATGGTGGAGGTGCGGTAGATTTGAAATGGTGGAGGAGCCGGGGCTGACATATGAACGGAGGTGACGGCAGGCAGGCATATGAATGGAGGTGACGGCGGGCAGGCTATGAATGGAGGTGACGGCGGGGCAGGGATATGAATGGAGGTGATGGCGGGGCAGGCATAGGAATGGAGGTGACGGCGGGGCAGGCATATGAATGGAGGTGACGGCGGGGCAGGCATAGGAATGGAGGTGACGACGGGGCAGGCATATGAATGGAGGTGACGGCAGGCAGGCATATGAATGGAGGTGACGGCGGGGCAGGCATAGGAATGGAGGTGACGACGGGGCAGGCATATGAATGGAGGTGACGGCAGGCAGGCATATGAATGGAGGTGACGGCAGGCAGGCATATGAATGGAGGTGACGGCGGGGCAGACATATGAATGGAGGTGACGGCGGGGCAGGCATATGAATGGAGGTGATGGCGGGGCAGGAGAGAGAGAGAGAGTCCCCCCCCCCCCTTCTGAAAACGCATTCGGAAAGCGGATGCGTAAAACGCAGCTGAAAAAGCATTGAAAACGGATCCAAATAAAGTATCCAATGCTGCGTTTTGCGGATCCGCTTTCCGGATGCGCTTTTTAAGTGCGAAAAACGGATCCGTAAAAAGGATCCAAAACGCCGTGTGAACAAGCCCTTACATGCTATATACAAACAGGGCAAATAAGTTCTGAATATGTCATCAATTTTCTAAAAAAATGTATTTCTAAAGGTGGTATTGACATGAAATTGTCACCAGATGTCTGTAAGAACCCATCCAGTCCACACAGGCAAAGAAATCAAACCATAGAGGTCTATAAATTAAGTTATATGTAATAGAAATGACACAGGGAAAAGTATTGAACACATGAAGAAAATTGGTGACATGTTCAATACTTATTTCACCCGCTGTGAGTCCATACAATTCTGGAGATACTCAATTTTTACAGTTTTTGGTTTGTTTTAGTACTTTAAAAAAAATGTTGCTTTATTAAATTTGTTTTGCAGACTCATTTTCTGCAATTTTTTTATTTTTCCATCTCTGAACTTCAGTGAGGGCTCATTTTTTGCAGGCTGAAGTGTAGTTTTTATTGGTATTAAGGGAAAATAGTGACGTTATAGTTTCAGAGTCATCAAAGATGGGGCTAAAAGTTGCGGTTTTGGTTGTTAGTATTTATTTTAAAAATAAATCATTATTATTATTTTTAAAATGTAAAAGAAAATATGCTGTCTTTTTATTTTACATATTGTGGCCCTCATAAGGTAATAAAAAAGACCTTTTGGGGGCATTTTAACATTTTTTCTGATTTCCCCTGTAATTGGGGCTGATATATTAGCCCCGGAACTGACTGCAGAGCTGGGCAGAGAAGCTGACAGGCTCATTGAGCACTGTATACACAGTGATCGAGAAGGCAGAGACAGTAATAAACTTCAGTGGAGAGCCCAGCTAACTCTGACAGACAGCTCTCCACCCATACAGCTGTAAAGTTAGTTCCAGAATGTCCGTGCAGAGATATATAGTCACTGCCTGAATGTTTGAAATCGACGGGTGGCAGTAGTTAAGGGGGTTGTCTCGCTACAAAGAATAGCTTTCATAATGTAGGGAACACTAAATAAAGACATTTTCCAAATATATTGCTTTGTTCATCTTTTTTTGTTAAGAAGCTACAAATGATTTTATCACCTTCTGAGGGCTCTCAGGTTTCCCAAGTGACCGACCTGTGTACTCCTTCTCCTCTGCTGTTTGTTCTATATGATAGCAGGGAGTGACGTCGTCACGCAGGGCAGTGAGAGCTTGTTTGTTATCTGATCTTTCAGACAAAAGACAGTAATTACAGTACTGTTTATATTAGCTCAGAAGCTTCTCAGGGCTTCAGAGCAGAGAATTTATTTAATCTAGACTAATAAACATAGTACACAGAGAAGTCTGAATACACAGAGATTATATGCTAGTTAGAGACAGCTTGACCAAGAAGTGACAGAGCAAAGCAGCATTATTTCATTCATGCTTCCTATGAAACTTTGAGATGAGACAACCCCTTTAAGGTTGTATAATATCCAGCCTCTTCTACCTCTTTAGCATGGAGCTTCCTAGCTTGGTGAATGGCTAGAGTGCCTAAGAAGGCTGTCAGAGCTGTGCCACTGGCTGTGAGTTGCCGAAGAGAATGGTGTGAAGGTATGCGCAGGAGCTATGAATCCAAGATGGCACCCGCTCCCTGTGTTGTCCCTGGTGCTTCTGCCAAGAGCTGGCTGCCTCATTAGGGAAAAGTAGAGAACCGGTCCTTCTGTGTCCAGAGCTTGTCCATCCCTGTTCACTGTGTCTAAGCTCTTGTGAACCACATAAAATGACATGGTGGACCAGATGTGGCCTGCAAGCCTTGAGTTTGACATTGTTAATTGTATGAAAAGTCTACTGTCAGTAGGAACTGTGATACCTCTTTTCCCGCGTGGTGAAGTTGTAGAAAAAAATTGAACTCTTGCTGCTAGGTTCACCCAGTGATCCCAACTGATCACTAGAGGTCCCAGTAACACTCTTTATTCAGCTTGTAAGGATGGGGAATATATAAATATGTCCTTATTGTGATTTACATGTACAGTTAAGAGGAGATGTGTACGTGATAGGTTTTCTATAGTCCTCTGTTTGTGCTTAGTCATTGTGTAGTTAGGAAAGGGTTACTAGAGAGGGAGACAGTGCTGCTGAGCTGAGCAGTCAGAGAACTGTCAGGGGAGGGGTCAAGTTACACAGCTAAATAGGAAGCCTGTCAGCTCTGCAGGGAGTTCAGTTCCAAGTTCAGTACTGAATGTGCTGTGTATATAGTTCTTGTTGTGAGCAGCAGATAAAGGATTTATTTTTATTTTGTCAAAAGGAATACACATTTCATGTTGGTATAGACACTTCATCAGTTCCAGCGCACCTCTCTGGGCCGGTCTTTCGGGGATAGATTAGTAAAACGACTAACCCACGTCCCTACTCTCGATTGTGCATTGCTCTTCCATCCCCCCTTCTGAGGGGGAGAAGACCCATACCGACCCTGTGCAGCGGACCGTAATTGTTCCAGCAATTTCACTAAAGTTGCTGGAAAAGCCTTGTAAAGTGTTGTGCCTGGAATCAGCACAACCAAAAGAAGGGAGCAGAAATTCACTTGTCTCTGTTTTCTTTTCTCTTTCCACAAAGAGGAAGAGCTGAGGAGCAAGGGGCATAGAGAGACTAGAGAACGTGACAGCACTGACACAGAGGAGTAAGACAGACAACACAGAAATACACGTGGGCAGTTTGGAGGACTGCCAAAAGAGTAAGGGACCGCAGAGAGAGGACCGAGTAGAGAGTGTCCAGAGTCACTATGTGCCAGCACCTTGCACAGCTGGGCTAGGACGGGGTTCAGCAACAGTACCAGTACCTTGCACAGCTGGACTGGGACAGATAAGAGGGACATTGTCAGGAGTGTCACCAGAGAGAGGAGTGTCTGAGATGTGTTAAATTTACAAGGGCCTTGCCTTTATGATCTGTAACGTCCATAAGTCCCAGTGCCATGAGTAAAGCCTGGAGTTAACCCTGGAGCTGCTGTTGTCTGTCAGTTATTCTATCACTGATGCACCACATCACTGCCACTACTACACTCATCATCTATATGCAGCCTGCGTTTGCTTTACAAGCTTACCAGTAGGATTTTTTTCTATAAGTTATTGCCATAACCAAATCTTATAAGCCAACCATAAAAAATAAATTAAATAAAAAATCCCATGAAATGTCTAAAATAGACATAAACCTACCACTGATATTTCACTGGAAGTTTGTCTACAACCATGCTCAGAATCTACCTCTCTTCACACAAGGGAAGTATGCTATAGACTTTCTGCAGCAGATTTGCTGTTGCCAAGCTGTAATTGATGTTAAAGGCCACATGACACGTTATTGAGACACTGACAGTTTTTATAGTGTATACTCTCTAATGTTGTTGGCTTTTGTTTCATTCAATTGTTTGCAATGAGAAAATCAACATTGCTTTCTATGACTTAAATGGCCGACTTTCAGGATAAAATATTTTAGCTGGAAGCCAAATGTCCCTAATTTTTTGTGAGCCCTGTATGTGTGAACATACCTTAATTGAGAGGAGGTTGCAGCAGTTCTCTTTATGAAGGATCCGCCTTGTCCATGCATTATACAGATGACGTAATTGTTCTATTGGAAATCTTGTGATGCCTGATGTCTCTGCAGGTAAATAGCGATTCTTTTCATTTATATAATGTGTCTTAGTGTTCGTGAAAATGTTGTCAGGGTAAAGATCTCAATTACCTATAAACTCTCCATAATGTTCAATGAACATATAGTGACTTGTGAAAGTATTCGGCCCCCTTGAACTTTTCAACCTTTTGCCACATTTCAGGCTTCAAACATAAAGATATAAAATTTAAATTTTTTTGTGAAGAAGCAACAACAAGTGGGACACAGTTGTTAGTGGAACAAAATTTCTTGGATATTTAAACTTTTGTAAAAAATAAAAACCTGAAAAGTGGGGCGTGCAATATTATTCGGCCCCCATAAGTTAATACTTTGTAGCGCCACCTTTTGCTGCGATTACAGCTGCAAGTCGCTTGGGGTTTGTCTCTACCAGTTTTGCACATGGAGAGACTGAAATTCTTACCCATTCTTCCTTGGCGCACAGCTGGAGCTCAGTGAATTTGGATGGAGAGCGTTTGTGAACAGCTGGAGCTCAGTAAGGTTGGATGGAGAGCGTTTGTGAACAGCTGGAGCTCAGTGAGTTTGGATGGAGAGCGTTTGTGAACAGCAGTTTTCAGCTCTTTCCACAGATTCTACATTGGATTCAGGTCTGGGCTGTGAATTGACCATTCTAACACCTGGAGATGGTTATTTGTGAACCTTCCATTGTAGATTTTGCTTTATGTTTGGGATCATTGTCTTGTTGGAAGATAAATCTCCGTCCCAGTCTCAGGTCTTTTGCAGACTCCAACAGGTTTTCTTCCAGAATGGTCCTGTATTTGGCTCCATCCATCTTCCCATCAATTTTAACCATCTTCCCTGTCCCTGCTGAAGAAAAGCCCAAACCATGATGCTGCCCTCACCATGTGTGACAGTGGGGATGGTGTGTTCAGGGTGAGGAGCTGTGTTGCTTTTACACCAAACATATCGTTTTGCATTGTGGCCAAAAAGTTGGATTTTGGTTTCATCTGAGCAGAGCCCCTTCTTCCACATGTTTGGTGTCTCCCAGGTGGCTTGTGGCAAACTTTAAATGAGACTTTTTATGGATTTCTTTGAGAAATGGCTTTCTTCTTGCCACTCTTCCATCAAGGCCAGAGTGGCGCAGTGTACGACTGATTGTTGTCCTCGGGACAGACTCTCCCACCACAGCTGGAGATCTCTGCAGTGCATCCAGAGTGATCCTAGGCCTCTTGGATGCATCTCTACTCAGTCTTCTCCTTGATTGAGATGAAAGTTTAGAGGGACGGCCGGGTCTTGGTAGATTTGCAGCGGTCTGATACTCCTTCCATTTCAATATGATCGCTTGCACAGTGCTCCTTGGGATGTTTAAAGTTTGGGAAATCTTTTTGTATTCAAATCTGTCTTTAAACTTCTCCACAACAGTATCTCGGACCTGCCTGGTGTGTTCCTTGGTCTTCATGATGCTCTCTGCGATTTAAACAGAACCCTGAGACTATCACAGAGCAGGTGCATTTATACGGAGACTTGATTACACACAGGTGGATTATATTTATCATCATCTCATCAGTCATTTAGGACAACATTGGATCATTCAGAGATCCTCACTGAACTTCTGGAGTGAGTTTGCTGCACTGAAAGTAAAGGGGTCGAATAATAGTGCACGCCCCACTTTTCAGTTTGTTTGGTTTTTTTTTTACAAAAGTTTAAAATATCTAATAAATTTCGTTCAACTTCACAATGGTGCCCCAATTGTTGTGGATTCTTCACAAGAAAATTAAAAATTTATATCTTTATGTTTGAAGCCTAAAATGTATCAAATGGTTGAAAAGTTCAAGGGGGCTGAATACTTTCGCAAGGCATTGTATTAAAGGGGCTCTCTACCTTAGACATGATGTAATAAAGCAGAAGAATCTGACAGAGAGAGTCAATCACTAAAATCTTACCATGTATTGGATGAACACATTATTTTAATTCTGCTTCAAATTCTTTGTTAGATATTCTAGAAAATTATGGATTATTCCAGAATATTCTTTTATTAGAGAAACTTACTAAGGACTTTATTTCTTTTTTTTTATGTCCTGGCAGCTTGGGTTTTCCTCCGTCTTTTGTTGCCTAGCAACAGTTCTGTCATGACTGGGAGCTACCACCACGACCACGGTTCCTCATGCTGAGTTTGATGCAGTGGTCACCTCACCAGGGAAATTGGGGTGAAAAGGCTTAGGGCTCTGTTCTGTTTAACGTTGTAGCCTCCATTATAGATTTCGTCAAAAATGCTGGAAAAACAATATTGCGGCATGTTGTATTCATTGTTCCAGTAAGATGAGGAACACCATAATGGAAACCTGACTAATGTCATAATAGTCAAAGGCATCCATTGGTGACCATCATGTGATGCATATAGCGCCGCCATCATTTTCATTGTTCTTCCAGAAATGAACAGCATGGGCATGGGTGTAACTAGAATTCATAGCAATCTAGTATGACTCCCCACCACCTAATGACCTTAAGCTAAAACAGTCGCATAGGTAGCAATATTTCAAGGTAGAAATAATAGTGCCATATATCAGGGAATCCACATATTAGTGCTGGAGAGCCTCTGACCAAGATACTCCTTGTTCCATACAAAAAGGAACAATGTTCTTGTAACTAAGTGGGTCCCCACAACTTCTGGGCCCTATAGCAGCTTTTCTTGCTATGGCCAAAGTTACACCCATGAGCACAGGTGTGAAGAAAGCCTTACAAATAAGAGACTACAAGTAGTTGAAGAGTAGTAATACAAGATGTTGCTGCAGCCCGGCCATGTGTGACTGAGAGCCCATCTATGATGCGTCCACCAATGGCCACATGAGATGTCAGCAAGCTTGTGCAGCCATTGGTGGATACCTCAGGGTTGGGGCTATTGGCTCACACTACCATGTATTCCTTAAAATGTTTGACTATGTTTACAAGAACCGACAGTGCAGCACACCTCCGAACGCCTGGATCGCTGTCCCAGGTGTTCAGAGCTATGTGTCAGGGTTCCAAAGTACATGCCCTGGATCCATGGGTATGCACTATTTAGCTGTTTGTGCCATCAGCTCTCTGTCCCTCCAATTAGTCTTGTAGGTCTAAGGCCTTCAAAATGTCAGGGAAGTGTTTTGACGTGTCAGGGAGCATTCAACCAGAGAAGATACCCTGTTGCTCATTGGGGGAATGGGATGAGGTGAGTTTATTTATTTATTTTTTTACTAATGGGGGCACTATCGATGTTAAAGACCCTACCTATCTCTGGCCCGCATACCAACCTGGGGACTACCTGCCTGGAACCTAACTACCTAAAGCCTATCTAGCTACCAGGGAACTACCTACCTACTTACTTACCTACCAGGGGACTACCTACCTGGAAACTACCAATCTACCTGAGGCTTACTTAAATACTTAGGGCCTTCCCTGATTACCTATCTACTTAGGTCCTTGCATACTTATCTACCTAGAGTCCTGCCTACTTAATTGGGACCTTGTCTGCCTATTTCCTAGATGCCTTCCTGCCTACTTACCTGAGCCTACCTACCTACCTACCTAGAGTCCTTTCTGCCTTCCTACCTACTTACCTGGGGCTCTGTCTATCCACCTATCTGTGGCCTTCCCAGCCTTCCTACCTACCTGGAGCCTTTTCTATGTACCTACCTGGGATCTTGCCTATTTGCCTAGCTGGGGTCTTACCTATCAGTGGTCCTAACTTCCTACCTACCGACCGGGGTCTTACAACATAGTATCTACTAAGATACTGAATAGGGGGCAGGATATAATGGGTTTGACTAACTAATTCTCTGATTAGTATTTCTGTATTTTATAGGTTTCGCCTCTGGACTGTATTAAAATTTCTGAACCACGTTGGATCACCGTTGGAGCTATATCTTTAATAAAATGGTCAACGAGGGATGTTTATTTAAATAGTGTTTTGTGTGTTCTTTTTATTTATTTGTTTACCATTATGGTTCCAGTGTTAATAATGGAGGTGTCTGACAGATACCTTTCCATTACCATTACTGGGGCTTGGTCAGCAAGCAGTGTTTTTCGTCACCCTAAGACTGACGCTAACCATCTCTCACTATTATCCCAGTACTCAATGCACCACGGGTACTAGAAAGAGTCAGGTTACCTTCTGAAGTGAAACCTTTAATGTGAAGATCCGAATCAGGGCGGCTGCAGGCTAGTAATTTTAGAGTGGGAAGGGACCAATATCCATGGACCTAGCCACTCTAATAGTATCAGCCTGCAGCTGTCTGTTTTACTGTGGCTAGTTATGAAAAATTGGGGGGACCACACATGTTTTATTTCTTTATTTATTAAAAGTCTTTAAATACACATTCCTCTCAGATCAATAAAAATTAAAAGAAAACGACATTAGGTCATTTTTTTCTCTAACCCTATCCCTAACTATAACCATAATCCTTAACCTAAATTAGGATTAGTATTGTTTAAGAGGTTTTAGAGGGTGAAATAATCAGTCTGGTGATGTGATGGTCCCGTTGCAGCCTAACTTTCAGTCTAACATCCATCCGGTTAGTTCACCATAAACCCAATACAATAGTAACCAAAAGTGACAGCAGATGCGACATCTTATTCCAGTTACCGTAACATTGAGTCAATGTTGAATTAACTGGAAGTGACGTTGGACACGATGTCTGACAGGAAGTTAGGCTTCACCAGGACCAGACTGGTAAGTTAACTCCCCAAGACCCATTAAACAACCCTTAAATGGTTTTTTCAATGAAGTAAAATTGACGTGGGAAGTTTCTAAATTAAATAATAAACATTTTCACCATTCATCATTATTAAAACTTCTGGACCGTTTTTGTCTTAGCTGCTCCTTTAGTGATCCATTTTTTACAGCTCGTCTCCAGGGGATACAACCAGGGCTGAGAGCTCCTCACTCCTGGTCAAACATGATCAGACATCACCTCTCTACTCAGGCAGCTACTGAGTGTTCAAACCACAGGTGCTGTCATTCTACTCCTGTCCTCTGTACTCCTTAGTAATTAGTCAAACAGTGCAAATAAATAAAAAGAAACCTCAATCAGGTCTGTGCATTGATAAAGAGAAATAAAATCCACAGGTTTGGTTCCTGCAGGGATATGAACTAAGGACTCTTGTGGCTGGAGGCAAAAGTTTTACCTCTGAGCTACAATGTAGCTACTTACAGTTCTACACATAAACAGACCTTTCTTTGACTAGAGAGAGGAAAGGCCTGGTGATGTCATCCTGCTGGGTCACATGATATGCAATTCAAACAAATAACACACGCCCCCTTCTGAGCACATAGAGCTGAAGAGCACGATGCAGGAGGTATGAAATGAAATCGTGGCAAAACCCCTTTAAGGCTAGGGTTATGATTATGCCATTTTATTTATTTATTTATTTTTTTGTCAAGAATCGATTCTGGTCAACCCAAAGCGCTTGGGTTTGGGTCAGATTTAACTTTGAATGAATCAATAACCTACTATTACTTTTCAAAATTAGTCCAGAAAAAAAGACTGGGCTATATACAGTATACTACAGGCTAAAACCTAGCTTTTAATATTACACTTTTTATATTTAAAGTTGTTTTAGCTTATGGTATACATATAGTCTTTGAACTTAACTTTGACCCAAATCCAAAGCACAACACTAGTCGCAGCTCTGCACAGAGCATGCCCACAACATCCTCCCATAGAAGTCAATAAGTCATCTCCAGACGACTGGTTTCTCTGTTCTATGTGGCTTGCAGTATAGCCTATCTGTAAGTGCTGTCAATAGAGCAAAGCAGCCGCTCAGCCAAGGTGGCCACTCCCATAATCATGCAAAGAAATGAAAGAAAAAAATCTGAAAATAAAATACATAAGAAGAAAAGAACATGTATCAGTATCTGGTTTTAATTAATAAAATACATGCATGACACATTCCCATTCATATTTGAGAACATTGCTGCCATTCCACAGACTTGAACCTACATGAAGGGAAATTAATAAAATTGATCCATTATTTTGGGATAAAATAGAATGATGGATAGATGTTTTCACAATGAAAAGAAAAATCCGTTTGAAAACAAAAATAAAAATTTTTCGTGGATTTTGACATGGTAATCAAAGGGTCATCTCCTCGATGATGAAGAACAGACTGCAGCATAAATGGCACATTTTGGAGTAAGCGGTTGGATGTCGGAGAACTCTCATGCTGTGTGTGACAGTGAGTATCTTGGTCTGCAACAGTGCAATGCATCAATGAGAAAGGAAAATATATTAGGCTTTACGTGAATTGTGCAATGTAAGAAAAGAAGGAAACAGGACACAGTACAATTTACAGAACTGCGAGGATATTACCAGGAAAGGAAATGCTGTTGCTCATAGTAAAATTCTGTACATATGTAAGATCAGCGTGATTCCACATTAAGGGATATAATGGTCATCTTCTACATTCAATGTGGGCAGATAGGGCATTGTGGCATGTGGGATATGATCTTGGAGGTCACCAGTAAACATCTCCAGCTTACAAAGGCATAACAAGAACTTACAGGGCCACATGGCAATATGATATGGATGGGCACCAACTAATGACGGAAATGTGAAACAACAGCATAGACAGTAATAATTCAGGGTAGATAATAATTTGTTAGATAATCCACATAATGCTAGAAAAGAGAAAGCCACCCACTTATTATGGCCTACAAAAAGATACAGGGCCTTGTTTAAAAAAAAATTCTAAGCATCAGACTGTCTTTGATGCCCAAAGCAACCAATCAGAGCACAGCTGTCATTTCTTTTACTCTATGGAAAAATTAAAGCTGAACCCTGATTGATTGCTATGGGCAAAAAAGACAGGCTTACTCTTAGACAGTTTTCATACATGTGGCCCAAGATGTTCTAGCATCTGAGTAGAGTCTCTCAACCTCTAGCCCCCATAACTGCTGCATTGCTACTATGGTTTTATGTCCCATGTCTCCAATCTATCTCTTTCAGGGCATCTACATTTTTTCCAATAATATCAGTAGTGGCCTACTGGCAACCAAGGAGCCATATATGGCTCTATAGTAGTCGACCCCTGGCTTCCCTCTTCTGTCCTTGACACTTTTGTATAGTATAAATAAACTACATTGAACTACGATTGTGAGAAACAGTTATGCTCTTGCCAAAAACTTATATAGGTCCCCATTCAACTGACAGGCTAAAAAAGTCTTCTAATGTCCAGAATGCATCAGCATAAAATGCATCTAAATAATGAGACTCTATTGGTGACAGATTTCGCACCATCTTCTATTGGAGGTTCTGTATAGGTCTTGAGGATATATCTTCAATGTAAGTTGGAAAGCACAATGGGCCAAATTTCTCAAAACTGGCTTATTGTGAGATCATTTAAAATAACCCAATAAAAACTTAAACACAGCTATAAACACAGCTGACCTGACGGAAAGAGGTCTAAGAAAATTAAGCTTCAAAGCAAAAATAAAAAATACAATTCTATATTATTATTAGTAAAACACATTAAACACTATTTATAAATCTGGTTTTGGCAGATTTTTATTGATCCACAAAATAAAAATAGCGTGTCATTTATATCACAGTAAGTTCCCAAAAGAACTAATCCCCAAAAAACAATGGCCCAATTGCATTTTTTCACCGTATGTTTTTCTTTTTTTGGGGGGGAGGTCCAGACATATTGGTTGGGGGCTCTGAAATTCCTGATGGTGCCCCTAACCAGAAATAATGCCGCACTGGGAGTGCCAGAAAATAGCATGCATACTCCTAAAGGCTCTCAAAAACTCCTAACCTTAACTCCACTTTAGTTTTACGGTTATGTTAGGGTTGGGGATAGGGTTGGACAAAATATCCAAAACCCAAATTTTTGACGAGTTTGGTCAAACCTGTATTAAACTGAACACTAACCTGTTTGAGCAACATGAGCAATCAGAGTACTTAGAGCATGCAGTAGCAGGTATTGTGGAGCACATCCAGCCAGACATGGTATTATGATAGAGCAGAGTTCAGTTTGCCATTTATTTTTTCCCTGGTGCTTCTTAATAACTGCTATGGAAAACCATTGGTACGAAGATAAATTGTGCAATGTAACAAACTTATTTCAGCTTCACTGAAAATGACAGCTCTGTCTACTTTTCTATGATTGGTAAGTTAATGTACATAAAGGGCATGTACACAATTACAACCATTTTAATCGCTCTTACACATTTATAAATAAGCATCAGAGGAACTTTGCAAATAGTCTCCATTATTACAGACTATAATAAAACCCTGTGTGGTCTGAGGTCACAGTCATATGTTACTATAATCCCTTCTTGTAAACTATGATTGTTATTTCACCATAAGCATTCCAGCAATACAAAAAACTGATTCCGTCCCCTTTATGTCACATCCGACCTACTTCAAGGTTACATTCAGACTGAGAACATTCAATCTTTCCTAACTCCCTCTCTCTTCCTCATTCTTAAGGTTGACCCTGGGAAAACAGTCAATCTTTCCTAACTCCTTCCCTCAACCCTAATTCTTAAAGGGGTTGTCTCACTGCAAGGATTGCTTTTTATTTTAAACATCTTGCAAAAGCAATTCACTTTGCAATATGTATCCATTAACAGTGTCCTGCCTATTTCTAGAATTCCCCTTTTGTATGGGCTGCATCAGCTCCTCAGGTCGCTATAGCTACAGACCTGTTCAGTCTCTCCTGATAGGCTGCCAGCATTGGTCGCTATAGCTACAGACCTGGTGTCCTCAGCAGCTCGTAACTGCAGGCCAGAAGTAGCCGGTAAAGCCAGTAAATAGTGTTGAGCAAACAGTAAAAAGTTCTAGCTCAATTAGAACTTCAAACTTTTGTGAGTTCAGTTCGAAGTTCTATTCGAACTCGAGCTTCGAACCCCATTAAAGTCAATGGGAGAAGATGTTCTGGTTAATTTTTATACCTATACAGGTGAGAAGAAGCTGGAACCACCCATAACAGTAAACTGGGTGTGTTGAACAATTAGTGAAGAAAATGTGGCTCTAAGAGTGACAGAAAAAAATTGAGAGGCTAAAATACTCATTCCTAATTGAGAGGCTAAAATACTCATTGGCTAACTGAAAAGATGAGGAGAGCTTGCAAGCAGGGGCAGCGATAGCAGCTGCTACCGGGATCTGCATCCTGAGGGGTCCAAAAGCCCTTTTGACACATAGGAGATTTGGAGACGGTGTGTTATACAATTACTGATCCCCCAAAACTGCAAAAATTGAACTTTTGGGCACTGAATATGATTTAGCAAATCCAAGCACTCTGTATAATATATATCATGTATATGAGAGTTAGGCGTTATGTGAGCCTGCAAATGTCGCCAAATAACAGCTTCTGGGTGTGGGAAAGATGCAGCCAGCAATACCAAACTCCCTAACTGTTGATGTCTATGGAGAGGGAAATGCTATCTAACTAAATAAGAGCAGTCTGTACAGTACAGAGAGTGAGCTGAAAATAACATTCACAAGGCAATACAGTAAAATACGTATATATAACATGGTCATGTGATTTTAGCAGCCAATGAGAGCCCTACACCTCAGCGATGACGTTTTTGACACTTCTCTGTGCCCTGCACTGATTGGATGCCTGCCAAATGCAGAAACCGCTGAAAACTAAACTGAAATGCTGTCAACTTGACCTAACAGTAAAATGTTCGGTTCGGTTCGAGTTCTAAAAATTCAAGAAGCGAGAAGTTGTACTAGAACTTAACTTTTCAAGAACAGTTCGATCAACACTACCAGTAAGCACTGAATTCAAAAATAAAAACGAGAAAGCAGGACTGAAGTAAGATGAATCGATGTAGTGAGACAACCCCTTAAAAAAGTTTGGCGCTGAGAAAAAAACAAAGCACAAAGCGACATATTCATATTCCATATTTGTCAAGTGGTAAAAGTTGCTTGAAATCCACAATGAAATGCTAACAGCAGTTTAAAACTTAATTTTAATCGAAAAACTTAATTGAGCAACATTATCAAAGTTTTAATCCGCTCATCACAAATTGTACATTGTAAAACTGTTCATACAATATCGTAGGTTTCTGGATTCTTGATAGCGATAAAATCTCCATCACTATCTGCAAAGTCACATCCTCTCAGGGTATGTAATATTGCATCTGAATCTGCTGTAACGGTACTGTGAAGAGCGTTCCATTACAAAATCCAAGTCTGTTGTTTTATTAAACTGCTCTGTAAGTTACAAAAATTAACATCAGCTCTTGCTCTAAAGATACAATGTGCCAAGAACCTATCAGGGCACCTAACATGGTTCCATCAGACCCTCTTCTTTCCTCTTGTTGAGCTGGATGTATACTTCTTTGTTTAAAAATACTATGCTAATATATAACTATCTTCTTCTTCTATCCATTTAGTTGACCCTTGGATAGTTTGTATGATATCTTTAGTCTTGCGTCATTTATGATGGTATGCAACCAATGGGCCTTTGGCTGGGCCTTTGACTCCTCTGTTTCCTTATACCATTAACCATCCCAAGTAGCATCTACTTTTCAAGTGAATACACCCTCATCACATAACCAAAATAGACTTTCTGTTTGGTAATTCTGAGTTTATAGGATGAAGAACATCTTTTTTGGTGATCTTAGCTTTCTATGGGATCTGTAAGTCTTCCCTAGCACCACAGCTCAAAACACACGATTCTTCTTTTCTTTCTGCTACTAATAAATCCACATCTGAAAGCCATATGTCGCAATTGGAAACACAATGGCAGTGGTGGTGAATGAGACATCGTTGCTAGAGATGGGCGAATTTCTCAAAAATTCGGTTCGGTCACTTCGCTGAATTTTCCAACAAAATTAGCTTCTGTGTCTCTAATTACATACGTCACGAATCGCATTAAAAAACCGCTTATTTCCAGGCTACAACAGAGCCTGCAGGGTGTCTGAAGAACGTTTTGCATGCCTTAAATATGCAGAGGAAGCTTGGTTTGGGTCTTCATACAATGTTGTGTTTTTAGTATGCACACGCACGCATGACAGCCGGCCGCTCTTAGAATCACTTCACTATAAATTCCTCTGGGCAACTTAAGAGGGGGCAAAACTGACAAAAAACTGAAGCGGGAATGAAGCCTGATAAAGTCTGGGCAGCGACAGCTGGATAAGAAATCAAGCTTGAGGGCTAACGAACCTAACACAGCGTAAGAACACAGTAGTGAGGTTAACCAGAGCCACCACAGATCGCAGCATGAGTAAAGGGACTCATCACAGCAGTAGTCACCCTGCGTAGGCCACAGGCAACCGGTGTCATCTACTGGCCATGTTTGTCACACACGTAAGGTAATACACTTTTCCAGATGACACTGACAACCCCAGCCAAGAGTTGGTGGTTTTGTCCACACACACCAAACCCCTTGTATTGTTATGCGCCCGGAAGCAGGTGATGCTCCTCACCTGTCCTCAACCCACCTCTGTCCCGTTCGCATTCCCACCATCCAAGAGAACTACTATGTGCTGTTAGGCTCTGCACACTATACAGTGAGGACAACTATTTTGAGACAGTGGGTAGCAAAGAGTGGGGAAGACAATCACCTCTACTTCCTTGCAGAAGCGGCAAATAGTGATGAGGAGAGTTGCAATGGGGGTTATTTGCGACGTGTCCAGGCTTGTAACAGCGACAACCGTTGAGGATGACGGCGGTGACAGGCAAAACACTAATCGATGTAGCCGATCGCACATGGATCCGGGAGAAGCAGGCGATCTGGGGACAAGTTATTCGTGTGCCCTATAAACAAGGCGCATAAAGTGCCCCCCAAAATGAAAATTCAGTCACTCCATGCCTCCTTGTGCCCCCGCTTTTCTTCCCTGGGAGAAGTGCGCCCTATCGCGGGTCTGCCTACCGTCGACTACCCATTGACGTCGCCAGGAAAGCATTCCGTTTTCCCCTCTACATCAGGTTTTAGGAGACGGGAGGAAAAGGAGGAAGCTTTAGAGACGACAGCAATCAGGGATCGTGACAGTAAGAGAGTTAATGTCCTGAGCCGAGATGTAAAGTGGGTGTCATCAGCATACTGGTGGTTTTGAAAGCATGTGATGCTATGACTGAGCCTTAGACCACAGGTAAACAAAGGTTCATCATTATCATAAGGGAGAAGAGAGTCTCAGCTTGCGTGTCAGGCAGTGCGCAGCCCCGTAAGTCGTAGTGTGGCCGGGAGTCGCGGTGTGGCAGGCAGTGCTGAGGTTGGGGAGGCTAAAACGGCCACGATTAAGTAACCACCCACATTTGCAGGTCCCAGAAAGTAGGGCAGCACAGGTGCTCGACCGGGTCTCGGCGTTAGACGTGTCAGTCAGTGCGGAAGCTTATGGTGTGTAAAATTCACCTACTCGGGGTAGCGGTGTGGCCCAGTTTTTTGTCTAAGACACCAGAGGAGGCGAACAAGCTATATGTCCAAATCTTGGCCAGAAAGTAAAGCGTGAACCAGGGACCTAACCGTTAGCACCACGGTCCTGCTATCAAATCAAGCAGTGTCACATACATTTTCAGATGTGTTTGTCCATCCTGAAAAACCAACAGAGAAATGAGAGACATCACATTCTCTCACAACGGGTAAATATCCAAGTTCTGTAGCATCAGCATCCATCTGGTTGTGTAGCTTGAACATCACCAACAAGAATGCCAGGAATAGAAAAATGCGAACGGCAGCACCAGATGGATTAAAACAGGAACTTTTATTCATAAGGAGTACAAAATGGCATTTGTACTTCCTTATGGAATAAAGAGTTCCTGTTTTAATCCATCTTGTGCGCCGTCGCTATTTTGCTATTCGTGGTTGTCCATCCTGTCCCCCACAGCTGTAGCCCCAGTGTGCACGCCTCCCCATTATTTTTCAGGCAGTCCATGGCTTCGACCGCCTCTGCCGAATACAACTCTTCTGTCTATTACAACATCTACTGGTCAAGATACGCCTGCTCCTCGTCACTCATGGAGCAGCAGTCATTCATCGAGACGATTGCCAGAGACCGCATTTGTATGCGTTAAGCCATCCCTAAGTGCAGAAGCTGACCGTGCTCCTGTCCAGTTGTGGTACTCCAGCCCCTCCTTTTTCCAGTGTGACTCTTCTGCACCATTCAAAAAGAACGGCCAGGAAGACTTGGCAATTCACTTCAGCCATTGAAACGACACGGGTAGAGGCTGCTCTGGTACCACCGCACAGCGGCCACGCCAGGGAGCGTGGTCTAAGGTAGGTCCCAGTTTTCACCAGAGCCTGCCACAATAGGCAGGATGCAACTTTCTGGACCGGATACATACTCATAGGAGTCCTACCAGGTCGCTACCCCGGCGCGACTTATGCTTTTGGTGGCAGCCGAGGCGCAGCGAGGATACCCAATTGTAAGAAGAAACTCGTCAGTCAAAGGCGGTCCGAACAGGTCAGCGGCAAGGCGGCGGAGATTCGAGTCAGGTAACATAGCAGAAAGGATCGGTACAAACGGCAGACAGGAACTGATAAACAGGTGGAATTGATGAACATGAATAAATAAATTCAACAGGGGGAAATTGATGAACAGGATAAATAAATTTAACAGGGGGAAAATTGAGGACAAGATAAATAAATTTAACAGGGGAAATAATTGACACAGAAAGGGCCATTAAACGATTTGATGATCCAAGTGGACAGGATGATCCCCTGTGTGAACGAAGTCACACACGGGAGGAAATGCGCAATCAGGTATGTTCAAGTCTTACACCCATCTGCAAGACATCTAAAAAGGCCAGGAAACGTTGCACAAGCACACCCCCTTAAGCTGCAGCGGCACAACCGGCCTCCTCCCAACATAGGTCTGATATGTGACATTTCCAAACGGTGGTAATTCCAGCCTCCATAGGTTTGGAATGACTCTAGTGAACAGAGAAAGGCTAATAATGATTATTGATGATCCAAGCGTCAGGAGTACACCCCTGTGTAATTTTAAAAATGGCAGATCATGGACAGATCTGCGTGAACACTGCCGTTTAGCTCGGCACATTCAATGCGGTCATGCGTTATTTGAAGTTCGCCCAGACTATACGTGATGAATAACGTTATTTCCACTTCTTCATGTTCTCACGGACACGGTAGTGGATACACTGGACACCCGCAAGCGATGGCACAATAGCCTTGCCAGGGAGCGGGATCTAAGGAGGTCCCGGTTTTCACCAGAGCCCGCCGCAAAGCGGGAATTTACTTGCTCAGCGGGAGTCCTACCAGGTCACTACAAACCTGATGTGACTATGCTTGCGGTGGCAGAAAAGGTATATTAATGGTACAGAATCGATCAGGCAGGCTCGTAGTTCGAAGGTCAGGCAACAGGTCAGGGCAGGAGGGCGGCAGAGATTCGAGGTCAGGTAACGTATCAGAAAGGTCGTTACAACGGGCAGACAGAACTGTAAACAGGGGAAATTTATGAACAGAATAATTTTTAGCAGGGGAAAATTATGAACAGTGGGGGAAATTAATGAACAGGAATAAATATATTAACAGGGGAGAATTATTGACCAGGGGAAATTGGATGAACAGGAATAAATATATTAACAGTGTGAAATTATTGAACAGAGGGAAATTTGATGAAACAGGTAACAGGGGAGAGGGCCTCCCCCTTTTTTTCACCGTTAACAGGGAGGCCTCCCCTTTTTCCAACATTAACAGGGGAGGCCTCCCCTTTTTTTCCCACCTTTAACAGGGGAGAGCCTCCCCTTTTTTCCACCTTTAACAGCGGAGGACCTCCCCTTTTTTCACCTTTAACAGGGGAGGACCTCCTCTTTTTCCACCTTTAACAGGGGAGGGTCTCCCCTTTTTCCACCATTGACAGGGGAGGGCCTCCCCTTTTTCATACAAAGGCAGTTGCGGCAGCTGTCTTTTTTTTGTTTTCTGTCCCATTCAGTTTTGTTCTGCATTCAGCAACAATGCACAGAATGCAAAATAAGGCACCTAAAACAATTCCTGGTATTATGGTCTCCTTCAGTTCACGTTCCTTACGCTGCATTTGAACAAACTAGGTGTAAATGCAAGAAACTGGATCAAACCACCACGTTTATACTTCATGATGTTTGATTCGTCACTGCTGGTCCTCCTCAACGGTCTTGGTATGCAGAGGCATACCGCTCACACAAAAAAACCTCCATGCACTCTCCACATCATACTTTACAACAGCAAGATAGCAGGGGATATTGGCCCCATTGTCTTCGCCTGCCAAGTAGCTGCAGACTGCCCTCGCTCAAGATATGTTCATCTCGCTGTAATAGTGGCGCTGAGCCCGACCACATAGTAAGATCTCTGCTGAGGGAACCGGATGGGACCAGATGCGGGATGAGGACAGGTGAGGGCCGCTACCCGCCTCCCGCCATGCCAACTAAGGGTTTTGTCCTGACGTTCCCACGACTCTTGGCTTGGGTTGTCAGATGCAATTGGTAGAGAAGTGGATGGACCTAGTCAACCAATCAAGAACCCTTGGTTGTGCTGAACACAACACGGCCGCTAGATGACAGCGGCTAGTTGTGGCGCTCACGGAGTGACTCCTGCTGGAGACATCCCCATGCTGTGCTGCTACCTGGCCGGAATTTTTGTGCCTCTGCCACTCGCAGGTGAAGAGCCGTCGCCACCGATCATCATGTCTTGACATACTGTTTATGTTTTTCTAAAATGTACAGACACTGTTTGAATTAAGATATCTGTATAATGATAATACACACCCCTGAAATTTGACCCAAATGAACCCACAAGAAGCTTGTGTAACCTTGTGATATAGATTGCGCCTCCACAAATGTCAGGAAAAATAGACTTGTTATGTGCCGTTTACAAACTCTGTGTATTTTACTGAATATAAAAGCACAATAACAGGCTTAATTAACCTTATGAATTATGCTACAGAATTTCTTCTGTGGTCGGTGAAAAACAAAGTTTCTTTATACTGAGTCAACTGCAGAAAAAAACACTTAGTTTAACCCCTTGGATGAAAATTGCGCAAAAGAATTTGATCAGCCAAAACTACCAGCTTGTAGCGTGTATAACAATGGTGTGTATTTAACGCTACCAACAAGAGAAAAAATTGAATTAACCTTCGCTTGTGTATTAATGCTACACGGAAAAATGTATTTTTTTGGCGGTGAAAAAAGACTGGTTTAATTTAGTCCACCACAGCAGCAGAACAACGCCTTAATAACCCCTGGATGATAAATAGCGCAAAAGGAATTGAGCGAGAACCAAAAACTATGAGCTGTTGTAGCGTGTTACAATGGCGTGTTTTTTGACGCAACACAACCATAGGAAAACTTGTATGAAACCTTCGCTTGTGAATTATGCTACAGGAAAATTTATTTTTTGCGTGAATATAAAAAAAACGTTTTTCTTTTTAGAGTCACCACAGCAGCAAACAACGCTTAATTAATCCCTGGATGGTAAATTGCGCAAAAGAATTTGGAGCATCCAAAATGAAGTGGTATTTGTATTGTAAAAAAACACTGTTTCTTTAATGAATACAACAGGAACAGCTAGATCACCTTTGGATATTCAATGTGCTGTGAGCAGATAGTAAAAAACATTAAAAATGTATCTGCAAGCTGCATTGACCTGCACACTGGACTTCAGATCAATACCCCACAAAATCAGAAATAAATCGTAAGAGAAGCCAGTTCTCTAGACAAGCCTGTGACCCCCCCCCCAAAAAACGTTGTAATAAAAAGAGTTCTCTAGTATCAAGCTACCATAAGCAGCCGTGGCAGCACCTTCCCTAATCAGTACACGGTGAGAGCGGTATGAGCTCCCACGTCGCGCCCTGAGGACTTATATATTTGGGTGACCGTCACAGAATCCTCTGGTCTCCCTGATTGCTTCAATCTCTGTCACATGTCATGCAGGCATGCCCTTTCCTTCCTCCCAGACGTCTTTGCGCCCATGTAACCCATGTTCTCGCAAACCTTTTGTATCCAATCAAAGCACACTCACGCTCGTTCACAGGGCGAAGTACCCCAAAGTTACGACTTCGTTCCGAACCAAAGTTTTTCCTGAAATTCTAAACGAATTCCACTTCGTTAGAATCGATTCGCCCATCTCTAATCGTTGCACTTCCATAGTTGGTCCATGTTCACCATGGCTATTTGCCCCAGAACTAAATGACACATGATCTCAGCTGTTGAACCATCAATGTAAACAATAAGGGATATAGTTATAGTAGTTTTCATTAATAGACCAAGCCTACTAACAGTGTCACCTTTATAAAACCATAGCTCTAATGCCCATTGCTCAGTTTCTTAAACATATTTGCCTTATATGCCGGACATGTGGTAGACCACACTTTTATGTTCGAGGCAAAATGTATGAATGGGGCTGTGGCAGTTTTCTGGCGTGCTCTGAGCCAAAAAAAACTGTCGTAGCCCTGTCCTATATACAGTATGTATGAACAGTCGTACGTCAGAACTTTGCACCAGCCGCAACACTTTTCAATGCGCTAAAAATATGCTATTGCAAGGCATATCACATGCCAGATTTATGAACCCACATAAAACACTTTCTTACATTCAGGCACCTTTTACACTAAGAAAAAGTCAGTGAAAATTGGCAAATCGGCACCAAGTTCATACATGTTGCCCATAGAGCCAATATACAGTTAGGTTCATATGTATTTGAACATTGACAGAAATTTTGTTCATTGTACCTTTTTACTGAAACATATTCAAGTTATAGTAATATAATGGACATGGACATAAAGTTTAGACTTTCAGCTTTCAGTTGAGGGTATCCACATTAAATCTAGATGAAAGATTTAGGAGTTTCAGCTCCTTAACATGTGCCACCTTGTTTTTAAAAGGACCAAAAGAAATTGGACAAATGAAATAATTGTAAATAAAATGTTAATTTCCAATACTTGTTTGAAAATCCTTTGTTGGCAATGATGGCCTGACATCTTGAACTTATGGACATCACCAGACATTGTGTTTCCTCCTTTTTAATGCTCTGCCGCCTTTACTGCAGTGGTTTGCAGTTGCTGTTTGTTTGTGGGCGTTTTTGTCTGAAGTTTCGTCTTTAACAAGTGAAATGCATCCTCAATTGGGTTGAGATCAGGTGACTGACTTGGTCATTCAAGAATATTTCACTTCTTTGCTTTAATAAACTTCTAGGTTGCTTTGGCTTTATGTTTTGTGTCATTGTCTATCTGTATTATGAAACACCAACAAATCAGTTAGGCTGCATTTGGTTGGTATTGAGCACACAGTAGGTCTCTGAATACCTCAGAATTCATCAGGTTGCTTCTGTCCTGTGACACATTATCAATAAACACTAATGACCCAGTGCTACAGATGATGTGGTTTGCTTTGGATCATGAGCTGTACCATGCCTTCACCATACTTTTTTCTTTCCATAATTCTAGTAGAGGTCGATCTTGGTTTTATCTGTCTAAAGAATGTTCTTACAGAATTGTACTGGCTTTTTTGATGGTTTTTTTTAAGCAACGTCCATTCTATCCTTTTTATTCTTGAGGCTTTTGAGTGGTTGTGAACCCTCTATATTTACTTTTATGCAGTCTTCTCTTTATGGTAGATTTGGGTATTGATACGCCTACATCCTGAAGAGTATTAAGAGGCATCTTGTGTGTTCAAAACAAAAAGTCAAAGGAACCCAGGAGTGTCATGGTGGATGGTGTGGGTGCCGTCACCCCCCCTCCCCCCGCGGCCGCCCCCCTGCCCGCAGGGGGTCCGGCGCGGGCGCCACTGCTCCCCGCGGCCATCTCTCTGCTGCCCGGTCCATGACGCCGCTTCAATTACCCGTCCACGCTCCGGTGCACGCTGCTTCTGCCTGTTCCGGCCGCCACGCACGTACCCGCTGCTTAGGGCGCGTGCATGACGGCTGGACGGGATTTAAAGGGCCAGCGTCCCGGTAATTGGACTATTGCCGGCCGCTGGTCTGATTTAAGGAAAACACCCCCAGCACTCTCTGCCAGTTTGTTGGTGTGCGTTACCTAGTCTAGAGAGTGTTGGAAGTCTTGTCTGATTATCCGTGTACCAGTCCGTTCCGCTACGTTTCCTGACCTTGCCTGTCTCTGACCACGAACCTCTGCCGCCCGTCCTGACCTTCTGCCTGTCCTGACTACGCCTCTGGATTTTGATTCTGTACCACGCATTACCCCGGCCGCCATCGCAAGCAAGTCACGTCAGGAGGAGCGACCTGGTTGCCTCACGCCGCAGCAAGTCCATCCCGCTTTGCGGCGGGCTCTGGTGAATACCAGGGGCTACTTAGACTCTGCTCCCTGGCGTGGCTTACGCCATCATCACTTGCGGTGGTCCAGTGAATCCACCATACCCATTACAAGGAGTTTAATAAAGCAAAGAAGTGGAAAATTCTTGCATGGCCAAGTCAATCACCTGATCTCAACCCAATTGAGCATGCATTTCAAAGACTAAACTTCAGACAGAAAGGCGACAAACAAACAGCAACTGAAAACCGCTGTCCATTACATAACTATAACTTAATTATGTTTCAGTAAAAAGGTATTTGTGTCAGTGTCCATATATATACGGACCTAACTGTATGTGGGAAATAGATCAAACGTAATCCAGTTTGCCCAGTAGCTTCATATGGCCCAGTCGTGGATACGCTTTAATAGGTATTCCACCAACATAGGCTAAAAACATGAGTGGAATGGGGCCCAACACACCACAATAGAGCATCTAAACATCTACAAAAAGTCAATGATAATAATCATCAAACACTAATAACCTATGAACTCATTTGTGTATTGCAAAACATTAACATTCTCGAAAGTCTGCCCTCGGAAAAAATTGCAAAGCGTGAATTAAATTCTACTCGATCAGTATCACAGCCTCAAAATATTTTCTACAACTCTTTCTGCATGCTGAAATTTCACGCTTATGATCTCTTGCCAACCAAAGGCTATCGATTTGCTGGCTGCTCAATAGTCACATATTGTGGAGCTTTGTTTTATATTCTGACCTGCTATCTATGTCTGTGCTGTATGATTATTCTTATTCAGTAGGCATTCTCCACACTGTGGGGATACAGCTACAACTGAATCTGGCTTAAGTTCAATAACTGCATATGGAACCATGTTTCATTACATCTTAAAAAAACAACTTTTTTTTTATTTTACACCTTATAGTTTCCTGTGAATTGCAAATGTAATTTGAATAAAAAGCTGCAATAATTGGGAGCAGCGACTGTAGAAATGCAGCTTGTTATGAGTGGGAGTCAACATCAACACTCAAAAATGATCGATGTTATTTTCTCTGTCACATCACTGAAAAGTACATTAAGATAATGCATGCAACACATTCAGTCACACTTCAGTATGGGGACTCGAATATGCTGAGATTGTATTTTTATACATTTTTCCCCAATTTTTGGTGGGTGGCTTAAAGAAAGTAAGTTAAAAGTAAAAGTGAACTTAAATGTATGTATGGATGCAGGACCGACCTCAGCCTGTAATGTACTCAGGGTAACTTCTAGGAAACATCAATGTGTTCAGTTTTCCAAAAAAGCAAGACTGTATTCACATGTGGTAGATACAACGCTCCGCAAACCAAACTTTTGGGGCGACTTGTAGGAACAGGGTTTGCGCCAGAAGTCTGTCATCTTTTTAGCCAAAAAATTAGCCCTGTTCACTCTGTTTTTAAACAGGCACACTCCAGTATCAGGCGCATTACAGAGAACCTGTGGCACTTTGTAATGCGCCTAAGATCAGGGGATCGTGCTGGAGGCATGTCGCACTCAACCGTAAGAAACTACACATGTATGCCTTTTTATGGGCAAATCCAGGCGCATTACTGCTGGAACAGGTACACCACTTTCAAAGTGGTTTACCGGAGCCAGAAGTGTCGCTGAGTAGTGTGGCAGAGCAACCTCAGGCAGTGGCATTTCCTGCCACTAGGTGGAATACAGCAGTATATCTGCTGCTGACGTGCCACCAAAAACCTGGTTTTGGTGGGGAAAGGCAACTATTTGACGTCAGTAACCAAAGGTTACTGAACCAGGTAGCTAGTATGGCTGCTATGCGGCTAGTGATGGGTTGCCTTTCCCGGGACGGTGATAGCGTTGGGTGGGTTGCCGTTCCCACGGTCCAGGACAGGATTTTTGAAAGTTTCTGGAGGCCTGTAAAAGGCCTTGGCCTGCAGGTGTTTGGGGAATGTGGTTTGCTGCCAGAAGCTGGAGTAGCAGAAGAGCTGAGGAGAGGGTTCTTTCCCCTAGGTTCGAGGGAAGCCTAAAGTGTACTACGAGCAGGGCCGGACTGGGACTAAAAATCAGCACTGGCACTAAGCCCCCAGCAGCCCACATACTATATCCGGTTAAAAAATTCCCCTTGTTCTCGCACCTCGCCACTTTCTAAAATAAACTACACTATAAAGCTGCTTTCACAAAGAGCACTTTTGATGCGTTTTTAATGTGTTTTTGGTGAGTTTTTGTGCAGAAAGGCAGAGTAGTTAATGCTGTACATTTCTGCACAAAAAAAACGCATCAAAAATGCACCAAAACCGCTCCGTGTGAGAGCCCCCTACATACAAGCAAGGAAGAAACAGTGGTGCAGAGAAACCCCTAGTCACAGAGTCAGGTGTGCACTTGCTTTACAATCAGGGACAAGCCCATACTGACACTACATAAGCAACAACATAATCTACAACCCCGCCAATCACATCATCAGTAGTCAGGTCACCAACATAACCTACAACCCCACTAATCACATCCCCAGTCGTCAGGTCACCATCACATGAATACAGCACTGATAGAAGTAAAATGACCCCTGACAGCAGGGACTCACAGGAGACGTCATCTCTGATGGAGTTGTTCTCTTCTCCTTTTCTTCTCCTTCTGGCCCAAACCTCCATGATGCCTTCCCTTGTTGTTCCCTTCCATTTCTTTCTCTGTCCAGTACAGCATGCAATGTCCTCTTCTAGTGGTCACTTCTCGTCCCTGTAGAATTTACCACAAATACATCTTAGACTCCTCTCTTTTCCAGCACTTTCCTATCAATTCCCCAAACAGCGTATGTTAGACCCCAAAAATTAGAAATTAAAAAATGTCAGATAAGTGGCATGTAAATAGGGAGACCGGCAGGCAGGCAGGCAGGTTCAGTATGTAGGTAGGCAGGGCCAGTATGCAGGCAGGCAGGGCCAGTATACAGGCAGGCAGGGCCAGTATGTATGTAGGCAGGGCCAGTATGCAGGTAGGCAGGGCCAGTATATAGGTAGGCAGGGACAGTATATAGGCAGGCAGGGCCACTTATAGGCAGACAGGGACAGTATACAGGCAGGCAGGGCCACTTATAGGCAGACAGGGACAGTATATAGGCAGGCAGGGACAGTATATAGGCAGACAGGGCCAGTATATAAGTAGGCAGGGGCTGTATATGGGCAGGCAGGGGCAGTATATAGGTAGCAGGGCAGGGTATAGGCAGCCAGGGCAGGGTATAGGTAGCCAGGGCTATTAAACGCAGCCACGGCAGGGTATAGGCAACCAGGGCTATTATAGGCAGCCAGGGCAGGGTATAGGTAGGCAAGGCTCTTATAGGCAGCCAGGGCAGGGTATAGGTAGCCAGGGCTATTATAGGCAGCCAGGGCAGGGTATAGGCAGCCAGGGCAGGGTATAGGCAGCCAGGGCTATTATAGGCAGCCAGGGCAGGGTATAGGCAGCCAGGGCTATTATAGGCAGCCGGGGCAGAGTATAGGTAGCCAGGGAAATTATAGATAGCCAGGGCAGGGTATAGGTAGCCAGGGCTATTATAGGCAGCCAGGGCAGGGTATAGGCAGCCAGGGCAGGGTATAGGCAGCCAAGGCTATTATAGGCAGCCAGGGCAGTGTATAGGTAGCCAGGGCTATTATAGGCAGCCAGGGCAGGGTATAGGTAAACAGGGCAGGGTATAGGTAGCCAGGGCAGGGCATCATATAGCCAGGCAGGGTATAGGTAGCCAGGGCAGGGTATAGGTAGACAGGGCAGGGCATCATATAGCCAGGGCAGGGCATCATATAGCCAGGCAGGGTATAGGTAGCCAGGGCAGGGCTTCATATAGCCAGGCAGGGTATAGGTAGCCAGGGCAGGGCTTCATATAGCCAGGCAGGGTATAGGTAGCCAGGGCAGGGCATCATATAGCCAGGCAGGGTATAGGTAGCCAGGGCAGGGTCTAGGTAGCCAGGACAGGGCATCATATAGCCCGGGCAGGGTATAGGCAGCCAGGGCAGGGTATAGGTAGCCAGGGCAGGGCATCGGTAGCCAGGGCAGGGCATCATATATAGCCAGGGCAGGGTATAGGTAGCCAGGGCAGGGTATAGGTAGCCAGGCAGGGCTATTATAGGCAGCCAGGCAGGGTATAGGTAGCCAGGGCAGGGCATCATATAGCCAGCACGTATACGGGTATAGTAGCCTGGGCAGGTCTCTTATAGTCAGCCAGGCAGGGTATAGGTAGCCAGGGCAGGGCATCATATAGCCAGGCAGGGTATAGGTAGCCAGGGCAGGATATAGGTAGCCAGGGCAGGGCTATTATAGGCAGCCAGGGCAGTAAGTAGTTTAAAAAAAATAAGTAAATCATACTCACCCGCTGTCCCCTCCTCTTCTTCACGTCCGTCCGGAGCGGCCGCTCTCACCCGAGTGGAGGCCGCGGAGCAGGCGTGTGATGATGTCATCACATCGTGCGCCTGCCCCGCAGCCTCCTGGGAGCTGAACAGATGGGCTCAGAAGATCCCAGCTGTTCAGCATCAGCAGCTGCTTGCACCACGCGGTGCAGGCGGCGGCCGTGATGTCTGCATGGCTGGGTCTGTGACCCGGCCGTGCAGCCAGCCGTGTGGTTAGGGGGGCCTGTCGGTCCCCTGCCACAGGGGTCCGGTCACTAATGCGACCATTGCGGCCCCTGTAGCGCGCCACAGACCGGCGCCAGGACTCTGGGCCCACCAGGGGGAACACCGTCCTCCTCGGCGGGCGATCCGAGCCAGCCCTGCGGCCCAGACCCCAGCGGCCTGCCGGGCAAATGCCCGGTTTGCCCTATGAGCAGTCCGGGCCTGACTACGAGAGTACAGTGATGTTGGTGCTGGATGGTATGTCCTGACCGCAGGTTAGGGAGGGACTCACTGATGTGTAGCTAGTGGCTAGACAGCCTAGATGTTTATTTGTGTTATGTGCTGTAACCTGCACCTGTGTTGAAAGAATAAAGCTGGCTGAGTCCAGATGTGAAGAGAACTCTGTGTCTGAATGCCATTTGGCTTACGAAAGCGACGATCGGCACGTTAAGAAACCCCCTGGGACGATCCAAGATGGCGTCCGAACGCAAGTGAGGTGTTACAGTACCTAGAAAGTGCTAAACCTATGACCCGCAGTAAAACAGGTCCATAGATTCAGGCACATTCTACTCTACAAATGCGAGCAAAAAAAAATGGCGCCTGGGTGCCAAAAATCATACATTTCACCCTTGGTCTCAACCAGGGTTGGTCTAGCCCTTTTCTTTACCAGAGGTTCCTTCAGTAGGCCCAAGCTATGTCACAATAATGTATCAAAATATTTCAGGGCTTCAAAGGTTAAGCAGTAGACAACTTCTTTTGGAACTGAGAGAATAAACATTCCCCTGACACCATATTAAACTCTGCAAGCACGATGATTACTTAACACTGGCTGTGCACATGTCCTGTACAGAGAAAGGGCAGGCCCAAACTGGTCACGTCCCTCACTACTCCCTTAAATGTGTAAGCCATACCATCATCATAGAAAGAAAAATAATATCTAATCCCACCATCAGGGTCAGGTGTACGCCACCAGTACATAAAAAGCAGAATATATAAAAAATACTACCATACATCATACTTACCAACTCTTCCAGGAGATTTGCAGAAAAAAGGGAGTTCTCCAAAAACCCCTTGAAGAGTTGACAAATCTCCCAGGCTTGGTACAGGCTCAGATGTTGTGTCAGCACCATCTGAAGTGGGGGGCGACTTTAAGCTCTGATCCTTGCTTGCTCCAGTCCCTGTCATTTCACCCCTCAGATGTCATGGTCAATAGCGTTCGTGGCATCTAGGCGATTGCCCAAAGGAGGTGGCTCCCTCTGTCAACCATCAGCATCCTCAAGATGTGATCTTGGTTTTGTCAGGAACAGAAGCCTATTAGGCCAGGCCAGAGATAGAGTGTAGTAGGTTGCCTTTCACAGACATAATAGATAGCAACATCGCTTCAGGTCAGAGGCAACATTAGGGGAACCATAATCCTGGAAGTGACATTGGACCGAAATTTTTGGGGTTTTTTGGGGGAAAATTTCTTCCCTTTTAGGGCCAAAAAAAATTGGAATTTTTAGCTGATTTAAAAAAAATTTTTACTTGGTTTTGATTTCATAAAAACCAAAAAGAAAGGGAAAACCCCACTTTTCCACAAAGCCCAGAAAAAAACCCATCTGCCCTGGCCGGGTTTTACATGTGCCCGAAATTGGCACAGTGCAAATTTTTTGTAAATCTTTCTTTGGGAACTTTCCAGGAATAAATTTTTTAAACTCTTTTTTTTCATAAAAAGGGAAAAAGGGGAAAAAATTTAAACATTTTTACTTTTTTTTTAAGGATATGTGCACAAGCAACATCATTTATTACTGTAGCATAGATTAAAGCTGCGGGAGAAAAATTTTGCCCGGGTGAAAAAATCTCTTCCCAAAAGAAGTTTTTACCAGTTTAATTAAATTAAAAATTTAAAACACATTTAAAGAAAAACCCAGGAGTTCATTTCTTTTTTGCTGTCAAAAAAATTTGACCCCTGAAAATATAATTTTTTCTCATGAAACATTTGGCTTTTATATAACCCAAGCCCCAATTTAAAAAAAAAATTTAAACACCTGTTTTTTTTTTAATTTAGGTTTTTTTCTCTGCATTTCATGGTAGATTTAGCATTTTCTATGTTGCCTAACATCCATAACGAGAAATGGAGACATATAAGGCTGACTGACACCCTGTAAACAGAGATAAATTTCCCAAAAAAGGGGCCCTTAAATAGAGGTGCTAAAATCCGGGCCCCTTTTTCCCAAATGTTATGATGTGATTGCAGCCCCCGGGTATTTTAATATAAGGTACTCCCCGTTTTTAAAAAAGGTTTTTCGGGGTTCAGAAAAACCCCAAATTTTTTCATATACCCATTTAAAAAAGGGGGCCAAAGGTTATGGATACCCGAAAATTGTGCTGTTGTTTAAAACCCTCCCTATTACAGGGGGCACTGTTCTGCAAATTTAAAGCCCAACCCCTTCACTTTTTTTTCCTTCTTACGGGACAATTTATTTTTGTAACATAAATTTGGTTTTGAACAAAAAATTAAAAGGTGGTTCACCTGATCCGAATTTTGCCGCTATGGGGGGGAAAAAATTGTAAAATTTTTTTTTTTTTTTTTCAGAGGGTTTTCCCCCTTTTCGTCATAGGAAAGGTGGCAAAAATTATGGGGGGGATGTGTTTTTTAAAAAATATTATTGGCCCAACTGGAAAAACCCCCTATCCCATTATGTGCATTTTGTGTTTTAGTGTTTCTTTTTTTTTAAAAGGTTTTCCCTATGGACAAAGTCAGATCGGGCTGGACTACTTTGGGGGACCCCTTAGACAAAGGTTCATACTCATTGAACTTTTGTTAAATTCACTGGATTTTTTGTTTTTTAAAAAAAAGGGGTTAAAGGGGGATTTTATCGGGGAGTTTTTTATTTGGGATGTTTTATATTATATATAAATTAAAAAAATTTAAATAAAATTTTTTAACACTAAATTACAATTTTAAACACTGACTAATATACATTGTATTAAAGTGTAAATTTTTCCCGTGTTGTCCCATAAAAAGGGAATATGTTGCCCCAAGTTTTTAAAACATTGATGGTTTGTTGTTGAGTTAGTTTGAGGGCCCATAAAATTACACTTTTTCCAAAACCCCTGAAACACTGCCCTTACTTTATTTTTGTATAAAATTTGTCAAATTTTTCAGTGTGGTTCCATAAAAAAAATTTAATACTTTAATTTAAAAATGTAAAGGGGTGTACTTACTTTTTTTGATACTGTAAAATTTTCTTAAAATTTTTTTCCCCATTTTTTTCTAGGGGTTAATAATAGAGGTAATAACAAAAACCCCCTCCAGGGCCGCGGGAAAATAAAAATTCCCCCCGGGGCAAAAAAGCCCCCAGCACCCCACATACAATACCCCCCGGCAAAAAAAAAAAATGCCCCTTGTTTTCGCACCTTTGCCACTGTCTAAAAAAAAAACAACCCTATAAAGTTTCTTTCACCCCGGAGCGTTTTTGGTGCATTTTGTGAAAGAAAAAGGAAAGAGCATTTTTTAATGCTGAACATTTTTTCAAAAAAAAAAACGCAAAAAAAAAAAGGCCCCAAAAAATCGCCCCTTTGTAAAAGCCCCCTACACACAATTTAAAAAGAAACAGTGGTGCAAAAAAAACCCCTAATCAAAAGAGTCCCCGGTTTTCCCTTTGCTTTAAAACGGGGAAACAAGCCCGCACTGAAAACTACATAACCCCCAAACATAACCTAAACCCCCTAAAAACCCCAAACCAGAAAGTCGGGTCCCCCATCACATGAATACAGCACTGATTAAACCAGAAGTAAAAATTTCCCCTAACGGGAAAGCGACCCCACATGAACGTCATCCTGATGGGATTTGTTTTTCTTTCCCTTTTTCCCCTTTCGGGCCCCAAACCCTCCATAAAGGGCCTTTTCCCTTTGGGTGTTCTTTTCCCAAATTTCTTTTCTCCGCCCCGGTACAGAAATGCAGTGTCTTCTTCTAGGGGGGGTCACTACTCGTCCCTGTAGAATTTACCAAAAAATACATTTTAGACCCCCCTCTCTTTTCAGCACTTTTCCTTTTCAATTCCCTAAACAGGTATGTTAGAACCCCAAAAAAATTTGAAATTAAAAAATGTCAGTAAGGGGCATGTAAATAGGGAGAACCCCCCCTTAGGCAGGAAGGGGCCCGTATGTAGATAGGGAGGGGGCCCGTAAAAAAGGCAACAAAGGGCCCTAAATAGGTGGCAGGGCCAGTATCAGGGAAACCCGGGCCCCGGGAAAAGGGAAAAACCCCGGCAGGGAAAAGTATAAAGGGAGACAGGGCCACTTAAAAGGCAAAACAGGGACCGGACAGGGCAGGAAAATAGGCAGGCCCCGGGGCATTTTATAGGCAGCCAAAGGGGAGTGTATAGGGAGGCAGGGGGTATTTTAGGCACCAAGGCGTGTATAGGTAGGCCCCGTGGTTTTTATAACAGCCCCGGGCAGGGTAAAAGGGAGCCAGGGGACGGGTAAAAGGCACCAGGGCCCGGGGAACATTTAGGCCCCAGGGGGATAGGTAGCCCCGGGCCCCCGGGCATCATATAGCCAGGGGAGGCCCTCATAAAGCCAAGGCAATATAGGTTTCCATGGAGGGTTTTAGGTTTGCCAGGGAAAGGGCATCATATAGCCCGGGCAGGGGATAGGTAGAAAGGGGGGGGCTTCCCAAAACCAAAACAGAGGGGAAAGGGAACCAGGGGAGGGCATCCCTATTGCCAAAGGGAGGGGTTTTTAGGTAGCCAGGGGGGGCCAACATTTTGCCAAAGGGGGGGTAAAAGGGAACCCGGGGGGGAAAAGGGGGGGCCCGAGCCGGGTATAGGTAGCCCGGGGGAGGGTTTTAGGTGCCAGGGGGAGGGAAATCATATTGAAAGGGGAGGACATCATAAAGGGTACAAAGGGGAAAAGGCCAAATAAGGGAGCCCTGGGGAGGGGGTTTCATTTAGCCAAAGACAGGGAAACAAAAATTTTGCCCGGGCAGGGGAAACATATGGGAGCCAGGGGAGCGGTTTTCCAAATTTCCCAGGCAAAGGGGATCATTTTTTGCCCGGGCAGGGGCATCATAAGGGAGCCGGGGGAGGGGAATTTTGGGGAGCCAGGGGAGGGATTTTTTAGGAAACCCCGGGCAGGGCATCAAATAGGTTTAAACCCGGGCAGGGGCCAAAACATATAGGTAGCCAGGGGGCAGGGGGATCATAAAAGGTAGCCAGGGCAGGGGAAACGGTAAACCAGGGCAAAGGGGGAATCATATAGGTAGCCAGGGGGAAGGGGGTTTTTTTTAAAAGGGAGCCAGGGGGGAGGGGGAACATATAGCCGGGCCCGGGATCATATGGTTCCAGGGCAGGGGGATCATATTGCCAGGGGGAGGGCCTTTATTAAAACCCCGGGGAGGGCATCAATGGTAGCCAGGGCAGGGGGATAGGAAACCAAAAGCAAGGGTAAACAATAGCCAGGGCATGGCATCCTATAGGTAGCCCCGGGGAGGGTTTAGGTGCCAGGGCAGGGCATTTATATAGGTAACCCGGGCAGGGCACATTTTAGCCAGGGCAGGGTTTTGGTAGCCAGGAAGGGTTAAATTTGCCAGCGCAGGGTTTTAGGTTTGCCCCGGGGAGGGGTAAAAAGGGGCCCGGGAAGGGGTAAAATAGCCAAAGGGAGGGGGAAATTTGCCGGGCGGGTATAGGGACCCGAGCGGGTATAGGTACCAGGACAGGGCAAACATAAATTCCCCGGGCAGGGCATAAAATAGGTAGCTGGGCAAAAGGGGATCATTAGGTACCGGCAGGGAAACATAAAGCCAAACAGGGCAAAAATATTTTGCCAGGGCGGGCACCAAATTTGGATAGCCCCCGGGGAGGTTTTTAGGGAGCCCCGGGGAAGGGGGTTTATATTGGTAACCCCGGGCAGGCCATTTAGCAACCCGGGCAGGGCATCATTTGGTTTGCCAGGGGGAAAGGGGATCATAAAAGGTAGCCCGGGGAGGGTTTCTAAAGGTAGCCAGGGCGGGCTTTATTTTAGGAGCCAGGGGAGGGAAACCTATAGCCAGGGCAGAGCCATTTATATAGCCAGGGCAGGGCATCAAAATAGGTACCAGACGGGTTTTCATATAGCCGGGGAGGGCATCATTAAAAGGGTTTTTTAAAAGGGGGCCCCCCCGGGGGGTATAGGTACCCGGGCAGGGGTTTTCCCATAGCCCCGGGGGGGTAACTATACCAAGGGGGGGGCATCATACAGGAAACCACAGGGGATAGGGAGCCGGGCGGGGGGATCCAAAAACAGGTAACCAGGGCAGGGCATCTATTTTGGGGGCCCCGGGCAGGGCCCTTTATATTGCCGGGAGGGTTTTCATATAGGTAGCCCGGGGAGCGGGAAACGTATAGGGAAACCAGGGGGAGGGCATCATATAGCCCCCGGGCCGGGGATCATATAGGGAGCCGGGCTTGGCATATATAGGTTTAAAAAAAAAAAAAAAAAAAAAAAAAAAAAAAAAAAAAAAAAACCCCGGGCCCTGGCTTTAAAATTCCAGGGCAGGGGATCATATAGGTAAACCGGGCAGGGCATCATATAGGGAACCAGGGGCCCGGAAAATCAATAGCCAGGGGAGGGGGATTTGGTTTGCCCCGGGCCCGGGGATAGGGAAAACCAAAAGCAGGGTATAGGTTTGCCCGGGGAAGGGTTTTAGGTAGCCCAGGGCAGGGCCCTCCCTTTAGCAGGGGGAGGGGATTTGGTTTGCCCGGGAGGGCCAAACTATTGCCAAAGGGAAAGGGGATCATATAGGTTTGCTGGGCCGGGAATAAAATAGGTAGCCAGGGGAGGGGATTATATACCAGGGCAGGGCCCTCTATTGCCAGGCAGGGCAAACATAAAAGGGAACCCGGGGGGGGGATCATATAAACCAGGGCAGGGCCAAAAATATTGCCCCGGGGAGGGCCCTCAAAAATTTTGGTAGCCGGCAGGGTTTTTAGGTACCCGGGGCCGGGCAAAAAATTTGGGGGCCAGGGGAGGGGATCCCCAAAAAGGTTTAACCCCGGGGGGAGGGGATCATTTAAAGGGAGCCAGGGCAGGGCTTTATATAGGTAGCCAGGGCCCCGGGGATCAAAATAGGTAGCCAAGGGAAGGGGATTTATATAGGGAGGGCCCGGGCCCGGGGATCCAAAAGCCAGGGGGAGGGCATCCCTTTAGCCAGGGGAAAGGGCAAAAATATAGGTAGCCAGAGGGAGGGGGTTTTCATATTTAAACCCGGGCAGGGCAAACATATAACCAGGGCAGGGGTTCATATAGGTAACCAGGGAAGGGGGTTTGGTTGCCAAAGGGGAGGGTATCATATTGCCAGGGCAGGGGGGATCCTACAGGAAACCCGGGGAGGGTATAGGTAAACCAGGGCAGGGGGATCCCAAAAAGGTAAAAAAGGGAAAGGGGATTAAAGGAAACCAGGGGAGGGGAACAAATTTCCAAAGGGCAGGGGGATAAAATTGGTAACCGGGGGGGGCATCGGGATAGGTAAAACCAGGGCAAAGGGGATCATATGCCAGGGGAGGGGCCCTCATATAGGGACCGGGCTTTTTGGGAAACAAAAAAATTTGCCCGGGGAGGGAATCATAATTAAACCCCGGGCCCAAAGGGGATTTAAATAGGAGCCAGGGCCCGGGGGAAACCCAAAAAGCCAGGGAAGGGGGATCATATAGGTAGAAAGGGGAGGGCATCATATACCAAAGGGGAGGGGAAAACTTATGGGAGGGCCCGGGCAGGACATTTATAAGCCCGGGCAGGGCATCCTATAGATAGCCAGGGCAAAGGGGATCCCTAAGGGAGCCAGGGGAGGGTATAATTTTAAGGGGGCCCCGGGAGGGGATCATATTTGGTTGGCCGGGCAGGGTACATTAGGTGCCCCGGGCCCGGGGATCATATAGGTTCCAGGCAGGGTTAAACATATAGGTAGCCAGGGAGGGCATCATATAGGTAGCCAGGGCAGGGTATCATATATTTTGCCAGGGAAAGGGAATTTTCGGTAGCCAGGGCAGGGCAACTTTTAGGTAACCAGGGCATGGTTCATAAAGGTACCAAGGGAAAGGGGTCATAAAAGGTACCAGGGGGAGGGGTCATATAGGTATCCAGGGCAGGATCAATTTTAGTTAGCCGGGGAGGGTTTAATATAGTTTGCCAGGGGGAAAGGGGATCCAAAATAGCCAGGGCAGGGCCCCATGTAGGTAGCCAGGGCAGGGTATCATATAGTTAGCCAGGGAAGGGGAAACATATAAACCAGGGGGCCAAAGGGAATCATATAACCAGGGAAAGGGCCAAAATATCGGCAGCCAAAAGGAAAAGTAAAAAGTTTTTAAAAAAAAAAAAAAAAAAGTAATACCCCACCCGGGCAAAAACCCCCGTCCAAATCCTCTTCACCCCTTTTCCACCCCAAAATTTTCCCACCAGTGGGCCCCTACTGCAAGTGCGGGGCCCCGGAGCAGGCCCCGTGAAAGACCCTCATTACATCGGCCCTGCCCTTTCGCCCCTGGGGAGCTGAAAAAAGATTTGGGGGAGTAGTCCCCGATGTTCGCCTCGGGGTGCTGCCCGCCAAACCCCACGGTGCCAAACGGGCGGCCGTTTAAAGGGTGCATGGCTGGGTCCTGGAACCCCGGCGTGCAGCCGTGGGCATTTGGGGGGGTGCCCGGCCCCCCTTTCCACAGGGGGCCCCCGCCCCGCTTATGGAAACCCTTGCGGCCCCCGTTTGCAAGCTACCCAAACCCGGGGCCGGCACTCGGGGGCCCCCGGGGGGGGAAAAACCCCCCCTCGGCGGTGATCCCCAAACCAGCCCAGCGGCCCGGGGCCCCAGCGGGCCCCCCCCCCAAATGCCCGGTTTTTCCCTATGGTCAGTCCCGGGGCCCCGGCAAACCTTCCCATTTTCTTTTCACAACCCCAAAAAAAACAAACCCCCCTCGCTATTTTTCCCCGGTACCTAAAGTACCCCGGGGAACTTGGAAAATATTAAATGCCAAAAGCAGAAACATTAATGTTATGGTCTTTTTTCTAAGCTTTTTGGGGTGGTTTAACTTGGGGCAGGAAAGGGGCCAAAAATTCATAACTTTTCCCCTCCCCAAATTTTTAAAGCCTGAAGCTGTTTGGGTTTTTCCCTGGCAGGTTTTGAAAAAGGAGGGGTGATCCCATGTCATGACAAAAAAGGGTAAGATTTAAAAAAGATTGGATGGCATTTTTTTGTGGAGGTGAACATAGTGCGACATGTATGATTTTAGATGCCCAGGCACCATTTTTTTTTTTTTAACATTTAAGGGGGGTGTTAAAAATGCACCCGAAACTAAAAACCCAAATTCCCAAATGCAGGTCCCTAAAACAGGGGCTTTTTAGCTACAAAGCGAAATTCCTGGGTTTAGGTTTAAAACCCCTTTTAAAGTGGTTTTGTTCCAGAATTTAAAACCCTTGATTTGCCCCCTTCCCGGAGCCTAAATGTGTAGCTTTGTTTCAGTTGTATTTTTCGACAACCCCCCCATTAAACCCCCCCCCAATTTTCAGGCGTATTACAAAATCCCCGGGGCCTCTTAAAGCCCCCTGATTCTGGAGTAACCCCCCATTTTTAAAAAAAAATAGCAAAAAGGTTTCTGCGCTAGTTTTTAAACCCCATGTGTTTATTTTTTTTTTTTCTTCTAAAAGTGTTTTAATCAGGGGGGGGTGGGTTTCCTATTTTGGGATAAATCAAAGTGGATAAAAAAGCACCCGTCACTATAAAAAAATTTTTAAAAAGTCTTGGGGTGGTTTTCCCGCTCGGGAAACCCCAAAACTGATTTTTAGATTCCCCCCCGGTTTTCCAATTTAAACCTTCTTTAGCAATACAAATGGAAAACCACACATCTGGTCAAACATCAAAAATTTTGCATTTCTGGGCCTTGGGTGAAATTTTTGAATTTGAAAAAAGGATTTTTACAAAAAATTTTTTAAATTCAAATTTCATTTTTACCCAAAATAAAATTTTGGAATGGTTCCTTTAAATTTTTTGCCTCCCCTTTTTCCCGTTTATTTATATATAATATATAATATAATATATATAATATATTTTATTTAAATATATAAAATATAATATAAATTTTATATTATATAAAAAAAAAAAAAGGTTTAAGAAATAAGGAACAGCTACGTTTAATGTATACGTGTTTGTATCCATAATTGCATCCATGTTTGTTAATGAAGGAAAATATGTCAGAATACTGTCAATAAAATTCAATAGTGACATTTTGTATGCAGCACTTGAGGGCATCAGTGGACCTTTCGACCTTTGCTAGTAGTCAATGAACCTAATGAAAGGGGTTGACTTCCATTTCCTTTTCAGCAGCAAAAACATGCCCTACATACTGAGGTCACCCCTGAAGTCAGTGACTGCTTCTATCCTGATATAGCAAGTTATCACTGCTTAAATGAAGCCCTCCTTAATCTTTTGCGAGGAAGGTGTTAAGCATGTATGATGACTAGTGCTTTGCTTTAGATTCAGATCAATGTCAAATTTGAGACGTAACTAAGCAATTCAATGCAGGTCAGCCTGAGTCAAATTTTTGGGAAAATCGGCATAAAAAAAAAAATCAACCCTAACCTCAGGTTTCAGATAAAATTACAGTTCTGCAGCACTCTAGGTTCAGCATCCTTCTTGGTCTGGCATCGATTCCTGTCTAATATCATAGGGTAACCTCTGTGTTATTGTAATAACAAGAGACTTTGGTCATGAAATCAGACCAGAAGTGATGCTGTACTATGAGCCTCATAGAAGGATAAGTAACCCCTAAAAACCTGTAAATTTAGGGTTACAGTTATGGATATGGTTAGAGTATAACTTTGCATATTTATTGAAGTTGAAAAAAATTTTTGTTTAAAACCCAAATTAAACAAAAAAACAATGATAACATTTCATTTTTTTTGCCCAAAATTTACTTCAGTGGCCAAAAAAAACTAGTGTTGAGCGATTTTTTCGACAAAAAATTGAAATCGGCAAGGGTTTTTTTGGTGATCGAATTTTCCAGATATGCGATAATTAAGGTTAAAATCTGAGCATCATCTATTTTAAATCCGCCTTTTTCGGCGCTTCTGAATTTTGGGGGCCAGCAATCAGATTATAGAATAGAGCAGGATAGATGTGTGTGGACGTCATACTGGATGTGTATGGTTGCGATTGGCTGGAAAAAATCAATGACCCCCGTTTTAATAGAAACCGGTTTCCTTTTTTCAGCCTCAGTGCTTCAGCGTCTCATAGGGAAAAAGGGCGTGCGCTCTGCCTTGGCCCCACAGCCAGCGAAATTGTCTATTTTGCCCCAGGAAACCTCTGTATTAGTTGTCCTTCCAATTTGTTATATTAGAGTTTGAAGATTTTATTAGTTGTTTGAGGAATTTTAAAAGCAGCTCTACCGGGTAAAGTCACGGCGGAGGGAGCGGGGGGGGCCCCCGGCGGGCGAACACGACAAGCTTATCTTAAAGAACATTGGAAAAAGTTCCCAAGACTTAGTGTAGATTTTGTAGTGGAATATCTTTATTATTAACAGTTTGCTATTGAAGTTTTTCCTGGAAATTTTGGGCAGTCTGAACTTATATTGGTAAACATCATTTCTAGAAAACTGAAGGTCTCTTTTTTAAAGCTGCAAAACCCCCACTTTTAACAGTATACATTTAGTAGGTTTAAATTTTCCCCTTACCTGTGACTGTTTATATTTAACCTTGCATTTAAAATTAAAATCCAGCAATTTGTAGTCAGCACAGGTTGTTTGTTGCCAAAATACGTGTATCGACGAAAAATCACAGTTACGTTTTTTTTGATTTTTGCGACCCGTATGTTCATTGACGCAGCACTAGTAAATTTTTAAAACAGCAATTCTATATTCCCACAGGTAAATTAAAAGGGTTTTGCAAAAAAACCGGTGTTTTAAAAAAAAACGAAAACATAAAGTACGTGTTTTTTGTTTTTTTGCGACCCGTATGTTCTTGCGCAGCATTACGTAAATCTTAAAACGCAATTCTATATTCACCACAGGTGAATTGAAAGGTGCAAAAAAACCCTTTTTATTTACCAAAACATAACAGATAGGTTTTTTTGGATTTTTTGCCCAGAGATTTTTTGATAGACCCCTTGCAGTTAAATTTGAATCAGCAATTTTGTTTTGATTGGGGGGATTTTGAGAATAGCTGTGATTTGCCGTCTTTTAAAAAGGACTTTCCAAAACTATTCCATCCTTCTCAAATTTTTATTTTTTGGACATGGAGCGAAATGCAGGTGGTAAGCGAGCAAAGAGGGGGGTTTTGCACAGGGAGGTAGGGGACGGGGAAAAGGGTTTGCTCCTTCCGGGGGGTGGCGACAACACGCAGCCGGGATCGTCAGTTGGGGGTGTCAGGCCTGCTTTCCCTGGGTCAGGGCCCCTGTAAATTAAGTAACGAACATCGTCGCCAATCTGCCCCTTCAGGGGTTTAAAGGGGCAACCTGCATCTAGCAGTCTTCCCCTCCTCGTCTCCCAGTCACGGCCAAAAAGCGTTCAGCTCATCAGCACCCGTCCAACATGAAGCAGCCCAAATGTCAATCGTGTACCCACACTGTGGATAACCCCTTTTGTTGAAGACCTTTTTGATGCCAAATGGGTTGGGGTCAGAAGGATGTTAAAAGATCAAGGGGATGTTTAGTCTGTCTGACCCCCCATTACGATGCCCCCAGGGGAGGTGGGGGGCCCGGTAATCGGCAAAAATCCCGGGCGGTCGGCAACCCCCCTTGCTTTTGCCCCTTGCTTGTAGCCCGCGGGGCTTCTGGATGCAGAAAAGCAGGACAAACAAGTCACCTGTGTTGATGATGATGATGATGACGAATTGCGGACCCACCCTGGTTTTTCCCGCAGAATTTGCTTGCGAGCGCTTCATCAGTGGACGGGGGGGAAGACGAGGGGTGGTGTGTCAATACGGGGTCCCGCCACAAAAAGGGAGGGGCAGCTAAGTCCGTGATATGTTTCCCCGCCAGCCCGGTCAGCGCAAAACCCCGTCCCCTCGCTTTCGCCTTTCAAAAAGGTCCAGGACCTCTCAAGCCTGGGCCTTTTTTTGGCAACCCCTCTGATTCACCCAGCGATGTCATATGCCGCCTTTCCCGTAAACGCATAAAGTAGGGGAAAAAGAACCTTAAAGTGGTTAACCACCACCAACATGTCTAGTACTTGCAGCGAAGCATGAGTTGAAATGGGGGAACATTTGGGGCCAAAAAAAAGGCCCGACCGACCCCGGGCCCCCAACCACTGTACCACCCCTCTGTCCCCCCCTCCTCCCCTCCGCCCCCCCAAGGTTCCTCCGCTCCCATGTCTTCAGAGTCATGATAAGGGATCAGCCTCCGCTTCACCCCTCCCCTTTGCCCGAGTACCACCAAAGCCCCACCAGAGCCCCAAACCTCCCCCTTCTCCTTCCCCCGTTTGACGACCTGCCGCCGTACGCGGCCGGGTTAGCACCCGCCTTCTGTCTTCCGGGTTTTGGGAACAGAAAAAAATTTTTAACCCCAAACCCACCCAAAGCCAAGAGCCTGAAGCGGATTGCCAGGTTTTTGGGCCCTTGGGAAATTTTGCCTTTTCCTTTTCTGGTGGCACAGATGGGTTCCCCCCCACGTCATGGCCCTCGCCTGCCCCAATCCCAGATCCCGAGCAGGTTTTCTTTGCCAGAAAAGCGCCCCTCCCCTGGCCACCCAGTGTCATCAAAATTTCAAGCGCGTTTCTGCACTGTGTCCGGAAAGCCCATTCCCCACCGACACATGGATAGTAAGCACGGCCAAGGCCGCTTATATCTCAGTGACAGCTCACTGGGTGAGCTGGGTGGAGTCTCTGGGGGGTGCGGGTGGCTCTAGGCTCGGCGCCACGTCTTCAAAAACTGCAGGGATGGTGCAGGGCTCTTTCCCCCAAGGTCCTCTGGGGGCATCACGTGCCCGAGACACCAGGCCGTGTTGAAATTAATCTCCCTTGGAGACCGTCCACACGGGGTTTCAGGAGTGTGGAGGCTTAAGCAACGGAACCGACGCGGGCTGGGTGAAAAAAACCTTGTCCCAGGCAAGGTGGTGTGCAAAACGGGCGAAATCTGCTCCCCCGCCCTTAAGATCGGTAGGGGGGGAGCCAACCCTTCCCTGGCACATGTCATGAACCCTTGTCGTCCAGAAATTTCTAAAGGCTACCCGGGTCGGGCTGCCTCCCGGGAAAAAGGGCTCGGGGTCTGAGTTCCATTGCCGTTCGCACCCTGCTTTCCCCCCCTGGCTGCGTTGCAGCGTCAGCTGGGCCCTCCCGTCAACCGTTCTTTGTTGATTTGGCAAACGCTGGAATTCCACCCCCACTGCTCCAGCGATTGTGGCAGCAGCGAAATGCCATTACGCAGTACGAAGTGACACATGGCCTGAAAAAAAGCACGGTACGGACCGGGGGGTGTTAAAACCAGAGAGTGGAGGCAGGTGAAAGAGCTCTGCACCATCCTTGCCAGTTTTGAAGAAGCCACCAAAATGGTCAGTGCGGATATCCCTTTGTAGCATGAGCATTGTGGTGATCTTAGTTCGGGAAAAACGATGTTGGACACTCTGAAACAACAGGCCCCGCCAGCGACGGAGGAGGAGACGGACACAGATGCGGACACGGAGCCTTTCTCTCCGTCAAATCACAAGGCCGACATTTCAAAATTTTTTCTCGGTCTTCTTTAGGCCCAGTGGTTCGGGGTCCAGAGCTAGTGCAAGGTGGCGCATCAGCTCTCAGGGTGCTTTATCTTCGGCAACCCAGGGCTGTGTTTGAAGCTGTGCCGGAGCAGCGGAGGAGGAGGAGGAGGAGGTATTCCTAGACACCGATGTTACCGACCGTCCCTGCCGGGGAAGAGGTTGGGGGGCCTTTTGAGGCGGAGGGAGGAAGTGGGAAGATTGTTTGTAGGCCCCTGCCCCAGGGTTGGGAAATCAAGGCTCCATCTCTCACTGAGTGTTTGGATGCTCCATTTCCCCAACTGATCCTTGCATTAAGGGCCTTTAAAAAAAACAACAGTTACTGGGGGGCCCACCCTCTGGATCCCCGGGTAAAAAACAAAAATCAGCACTTTCCCTTTCCACCCACCCAAAAATGAGTTTAAAAATGCAGGAAATGGAGACCTTGCTGATTGATCAATGGAGACATCTTTTTCGTCTGCTTCATTTTTCCCAAATGTCAGGTGGAACAACCAGCGACGTGACAGCAAGAGAGCCCCAAGTAGGCTTTTCGGCGGCAGCCAGGAAGGTGGGAAAAAGCCTAAGGGTGCCCTCTGGCAATCTTTGTTTTTCATCCCCAAACGCATGCAAGCGGGCAAAAATCCACAACAGAGATCAGTTTAAGTCAGGTGCACGACTTTTGGTCTCAACCCGTTTTTTTTGCTGTTTTTCGGCCCCAAATGACTTTGGGTTCCAAAATGGGAATGGCCCGGGGGTGTACGCCATAGGGGTGTTGCCCTGCCCCGCAGCCAGCGTCTTTCTGAGCGGACCTTCAGACAGTGGAGGAGTCATTAAGACAAACCCCCGGTTTTTCCACAGATAATGTGGATCGTTTGACTTTCAACAAGTAAATAGGCTTGGATCTCTGTGATGTTGGGGCCCCCCAATTGCCGAGGTCACCGTTAGTTGCCGGTCACTTCACATTCCTTTTCAAACAGAAAAAGGTCCCTTGAAAATTTTTTTTAAAATGATCATTTCTTACTGCAATTTTTATTCTCTTTTCCCAACAGTTCTTTTGATGGTTTTCGGGGAGACTGTAAAAAGACGCAAAGGGTTTTATGACAACACCGTATTCCATTTTTCACTTTATCTTAAGAAGTTTTCGCTTGTCAATGGTTTTGAGGCTGTGCTGTGAGATACAGCAATAAACATGGTCCCTTTTGGAAAAAGAATGTGATTCTAAGTGGGATTTTTCCCCCACAATTTTTTTAAAGGGGTGAGAAGTCTATTTATAATTTTTTTGGGTCTGTTGCTGTGAGATTTCAGCTATATTATGGTCCCTTGGAATAGAAAAGTGGTTCTAAGTGGGCATTTCTCCCTCACAATTTTTTAAAAGTGGCGAGAATCATTTTTATAATTTTTTGGGTCATGCTGCTTTTAATGAGCAATACTCAGATCCTTTTAAAAAAAATTTGTTTCTAACAACATTTGTTTTCACAAATTTACCCCAAATGGCTCAAGGGGCTTTTTTGAATTTTTTGGGGGCATTTTGCTGTGACATGAGCTATATACAGGTCCTATTCTAAAAATGTTGTTTAAAGAAATTTTTTCTTCACAATTGACCCCAAAGTGGTCAAGGCATGCTTTGAATTTTTTTGGGGGGATTTTGCTGGCATGAGCTATTCTTTCAGGGCTATTCTAAAAATGTTGTTTTAAAAAGACTTTGTTCTTCCAATTGACCAAAGTGGCTAAGGGTCTTTTCTTTTGGGAATTTTTTGGGGGGATTTTGTGTGACAGCAGTTACTACAGGGTCCCATTTTAAAAAAAGTTTTTTCTAACAGACATTTGTTCTTCACAATTTACCCAAATGGTCAAGGGTCATGCTTGAATTTTTGGGGGGATTTCGCTGTGACATGCAGCTTTTATACAGGTCCTATTCTAAAAAATGTTGTTTTAACAGCATTTGTTCTGCACAATTTTCAAGGTGGCTCAATGGTGATGGTGCTGTCAAAAAAACAGGAATAGGGAGGACCCCTGTTAAGGGAAAATATTTCAAAATGACTTGTTTTTGCAAGATTTTTAACATATATCAATCCTGTATTTAGACAACCCCTTTAATAAATGAAAAAAAAGAGAACAAAGACATGGTGGGATTCCATCCCATTTTAAAAATGTGTTTTCTAGAATTAAAGTACTAAAAAAAAATTGCATGTACAAAATGGTTAAAAAAATTCCTCTGAATTGTAAAGGGAGGTACAGGAAAACTTGACCGATGTAGGTTATTCAGAGAACATGGGTATGGGCACAGACGGAACAAAGTACGAGGGCCATTTCCTCCCGCCCTTGAGTAAAAAGAGAAAAAGAATGCCCAAAAAAAAGGGCACTGGGTGTAACAGGAGGTTTAACACCGTATTTCCAAGTGAAGCTCAATTGGGCCCATCATACGGAGGGGGAACGCTACCCAGGTATTTATGTGTCGAGGAAGGTGGAGTTTCACACTCCCCTCCCCAAAATCTGTTCCACGACAGTTTTCGTTGTGCGTCATCAGGGATTTTAAACCCGGGTTAAAAGATGCGGACGCCCCGCCTGGGGTTTCACCGCACCCACAGTAACACCGGCCCGGGGGCAAGCGGGGGCCCAGGACAGGGATAGTCAATGTCCAGTGAAACTAAAATGGTGGTTTAAAAATCCTTTTTCCCGGGATTTTTAATGTGGGGGTCAGCAGGTTTGGGGTCATGCTTGTGGCCCCGGACAGGGAAGTCATGTCCAGTGAAACTAAAATGGTTTTTGAAAGACTCCTTTTTTCCCCGGGACTTTTTAAATGGGGGGTCTGCAGGTTTGGGGGTCATGCTTGGCCGGACAAGGGATAGTCAATGTCCAGTGAAATAAAATGGTGGTTGAAAGACTCCTTTTTGGACTTTTTTAAATTTTGGGGTCATGCAGGTTTGGGGGGTCAGTGGGCCCAGGAAGGGGTTTTGTCATTTTTAAGTGAAACTAAAATGGTGGGTTGAAAGACTCCTTTTTTCCCCGGGATTTTTAAAATTTGGGGGTTTTTGAAAGGTTTGGGGTCTGCTGGGGCCCGGACGGTATAGTTTAAGTCCAGTGAACTAAAATGGTGGGGGGAAAGACTCCTTTTTCCGGCACTTTTTAAATGTGGGGGTAAAGCAGGTTTTTGGGGTCATGTTTTGGCCCAGGAAAGGTTTGTAATTTTCCCGGTGCTAAAATGGTGGTTGAAAAGACTCCTTTTTTTGGCATTTTTTTTAAAGTGGGGGTCATGCGGTTTGGGTCTGCTGTGGCCAGACAGGTAAGTCAATGTCCAGTGAAACTAAAATGGTGGGTTTAATACTACTTTTTTCCGGCACTTTTTTAATCTGGGGGTCATTCAGGTTTGGGGCTCATGCTGTGGCCCAGGACAGGGATAGTCAAAGTCCAGTTCAAATAAAAAAGGTGGGTTTAAGACTCCCCTTTTTCCGGCACTTTTTAAATGGGGGGTCATGCAGGTTTGGGGCTCTGTGTGGCCCCAGGACAGGTATATTCAATGTCCAGTTCAACTAAAAAGGTGGTTGAAAAACTCCTTTTTTCGGCATTTTTAAGGGGGGTATGCAGGTTTGGGGCTTGCTGTGGCCCAGGGGGAAGGTTTAGTCAATGTCCAGTGAAAAAAAATGGTGGTTGAAAGACTCCTTTTTCCGGCACTTTTAAATTTGGGGGTCATGCAGGTTTGGGGGTATGTGGGCCCCGGAAGGTATAGTCAATGTCCAGTGAAACTAAAATTTGGGGTTGAAAAGACTCCTTTTTCCCGGGACTTTTTAAAAGTGGGGGGGCATGCAGGTTTGGGGTCAAGCTGCGTTCCAGGACAGGGTATTTTAATGTCCAGTTTTAAGTAACTGATGGTTCAAATCTACTGCCTTTGGCACTTTTTAAATTTTTGGGTGATGGGTTTAAGGGTCAGGTGTGGGACAAGGGCAGGAAAATAAATGGTCTGTGACTTTTTTTCTGGACTTTTATAACCCCAAGTGTGGTGCCCAAGATGTAGGAGTTCCATTTTACTGTTTTTGGTGTTTTTAAATTTTAGCTTTCAGCCTTGTTTGGGTGTAATAAAGAAGGGTTTGTTGCTCTCCCCTAGACTTTAAAGGTAAAACGCTATAAACGTGCTCACTATCGAAAAAAAACCCTTTTCGATAGCGGCCCCCCCCTATCGACATCGTTTTGATTTTTGTAGCCAAGAATGCTCAACACTAAAAAAGACATGTAGTGTTAGAACAAAATGATAAAAAAAGTAAAATTTCGCAATAGTCATGTCAAAATACATTTTGAAAAATCAGAACAATGACGATTCCTACTAAAGTCAATGGGATACAGATTGCATGCAGATTCTTTCACGCTTGAAAATAGCCATCAGAACATACCCTGAGGATTGGGTTCAGGATGACCAGAACCGATATTTGTTTAATGGTCAAACCATTGTTGAACCAAACAGAACCTATTTAAACTACACTAATTCTGACCAAGAGAATTCATTCATGTTAATTCTCTGAAGTAGACACATCATATGTGCAATCTGTACAGTTGCCTAAGGGCCCTCTAGACAAAAGGCATCAACGTTATTAAAGTCAGGACCAGTACAGTGTTCCCTCAACATACAATATCAATTGGTTCCAGGCTGAGAACTCTATGTTGAAACCATAACACTACTCAGAACTACTAATTGGTTCCAAATCCTCAAAATGTCACCAACTTAATGCAAAATGAAGATTAAAGAAAATGAAGCATATAACTAATAGAGATAACACATAAACCTTACATATGACAGTCAGAATGTTGAGGACAGGAGCTTCTTTTGGTCATGTACTTTATGCACAATGTACAGGAAAAAAGGAAAATGGGGCCCTCATCTCGTGCCTTAAGAAGCCGCTCATCCTGACACATCCTGTTTGGCAGTACAGGGAAAATAGTACCGCACTGTATGTGACAGGCGTACTAGACCCCCAATCACTGCATGCACCCTTATAATAATGTAAGGCAGTACAGGAATGTAGTACAGCACTTTACTGTAGAGAGGCATAGACCCCCCCAAAACACTACACGACCTCTTAATAATGTAAGATCAGTACAGGACATGTAGTACTGCCCCTCTATTGTATGTAGAGAGGGATTAGACCCCTAATATGCATGCGTTCACTAAAACATGTAAGAGCGTTTTGGACATGTAGTACTGCACTTTACTGTGAGAGGCGCTACTAGACCGCCAATCCTACATGCACTGCATAATAAATGTAAGAGCAATACAGGACATGTTGTACCGCACTGTACTGTAGAGAGCCACTACTAGACCGCCAATCACTACATGCACTGCACTAATACATGTAAGAGCAGTACAGGGAATGTGGTATGCACTGTACTGTAGAGAGGTGCTATTAGACTGCCTATCACTGCCTGCACCTCGCTAATACATGTAAGAGCAGTACAGGACATGTAGTACCGCACTGTACTGTCGAAAGGGCTACTAGATTTATTAATCACTGCATGACTGCATAAATACAGGGGTTTTTTACAAGTAAAATCATCTGATGATTGGTTAGATCTTCCTTAATCACACGAGCCGCAGATCAGTCTGGGACACTGTATGCTGAATGTGGTTTCAAGAATTAATGCCCCAGGAAAAGACATTATATGGTGAAAATATTTTATCCTAAAGCCATACTGTACAGTATTTTCTATTTTTTAGTGGAAATGTTTAGGGATTGTACTTGTTATCCACAAACAATGAATCCGGACAGTATTCAGACTCTTTCACTTTTTTCTTTTTCTTTTTTCAAATTCAAGAAGCTTTATTCAATAATCAACAGACGAAATTACATGACATCAATAACATAGCATAAGGGCATGTTCCTTGCATTTTACAAACCGATTATGGGCTTTTCATCAGTTCGACAAGGATCGTGTGTCGGAAAGCCAATATTTATCAAAAGTATCTACAATAACGCCCAGAAACATAACTGTAATGGTGAATGTTTTAGCGGGAGAGGAGCGCTCCACTGAGGCAAGTGCTTCATGTTCTAGCGCGTCAGGTGGAGAAAGAGATAGTAGAGCCATGTGAACCAGAGAATCTTTCACTTTTTTCACATTTTGTTAAGTTTAGGCCTTGTGCTAAAAAGTAAAAAGATAACTTTAGAAATGTTTGCTAATTTAATGAAAAGGAAAAAAACTAAAATATTGACATAAGTATTTTGACTCCAACCTCTGGCAATGATAACTTTTAGGCCTACAGTCTTCTTGGGTATGATGCCACCGGTTTACACACCTGGATTTGGGAATTTTCTTTCCATTTCTCTTTGAATCCTATCAAGCTATCAGGATGGATGGGGACCATTGGTCAACATATCAGAAAATGTGAAAAAAGTGAATGGGTCTGAAGACTTTCTAATGTATTGTAGCCTTATAATTGCAGTCCATGAATGGCATTGGCACACTAGTGAGGGCTCTGCTAGAGTGCCACAAGGTTGTTAATCAGAGATGAGCACTTTAGGCTTTGTCAGTGTTTTCTTATAGACAGCAAGGGGCCCTTTAATGTTTATGTTGGCATTTGCCATTTATATTACTTTTAATATGACCAATCTGCTGCTTGGGGCAAGGAAATGTTGTAGGTTCTTGTTCAAAGGTCTTTCTAAATTCATTAAGTTTATTACTATCATGGTTTTTTATATTTGATTCTGAAGTTACACTATATCTACTCATTGTAGGTTTGTGTGAGCGATTACGTTGGCTATCGACATCGGGCGATAGTCGATAGTCGGCCACCATCGATTTAAAGGTTTTCGATAGTGAGCAGTCGATTATGAGCGATGACATTAAAGTCTATGGGAGAGCAACACCTTCTTAT